>OMLF01013807.1:0-13729 GCA_900302615.1 Holocentrus rufus | reverse complement strand
GGAGAGGGGGACGGCCCGGGGAGAGGGAAGTGGGGGGGGTGAAAGGAAAGCAGAGGATCCCAGCTAAGGAAACGCCTGTCTGACCTCAGCACTGAGAGCAACTTCTCATTAGCCAGCATGTCTCTGACCATTCGCTTGTTCATCTAACAGGTAGCCACAGACATGCAGGCATATCCAGCACATACACACACATGCACGCACCCACACACACTTCCCTATAAATTTTGTGCTGCACAGAAAAATTGGACACGATTCAACAAAAGCTTGTTTTGCTTCTATTTTTTTCTTGAAGTTTGATGCTTGATCTCGTCCCATTTTCTCTTTGCTTCAACACTTCAGCCACAGTTTTACAACACACTGTAACATATTTAGACAGAGACTGGGCCGTGCTGCTCTTAGTGGTTGTGACTCATGTACATATGATTACATTAAAGCAAATGGAGAGACAGTGGGCACATTATTATGATTATTATTCAAATAGCTTTTGCTTTCTGTCACCATCTTTGCAGAGCCACTGCTTTTGTTGTTTTGCACCCTTCATTCTCATCTCACCCATATAGCCCATATATAGTGTTTTTTTTTAACCATATAGATTTATTTAACAAAATTTAAAATCATACATGACAGGCTGATCACAACTGACAGACTTCATATTCTTAAAAATTATCAAGAATTAAAAAAAAAATACACAGTAAAGGCTTGTAATAAAACATCAAAACACACTACTATAAATTCTTTAACAGCCATTTCTTGAAATCTAATTTCAAACTTTTAAATCTCAAATGGGTTTAGTTTCCTGATCCAGTTTCCTTGCAGACTGGATAAGGCAAATGGATGCCGCAGTGATTGGCTGATAAATAGATTGCGCGCGCTCTAAATGATCATTTCACAAGGTTGCTAACACAGGTAATCCACTGGCAACGTCAGCTCGCGCTCCATCCACGCGCTAAACACCTGACTTCAAACATTACGACCGCAACGATGAGGAGGACGAGGACGTGGAGGAGGCATCATATCCACACCAAATAAAATTTGTCCCCCAAAAACAATCACTCCGTATCTCAAGCGGACCCACGGGAACGGTAATTGCGGTGATTAGGCTTAAATTGATGCTTCACAGCTATTCCTGTGTCTCCTTTATTGTAATTAGGTTGTATTTTTTTTTCCAGCCTTTACTGAAGTTTCTTTTTAAATGCTGCTTCGGAGCATGGAGACTAATGGCTGCATGTTTCGCCACTGAAATGTTCAATCAGCGGCTCATTAGGGGGACAGACACATTCGGCTCTGCTGATTTGATTTTTCACTTTCCTTTTTTGGTGTCCCACATTTATCAATCTGCAGTCCAGAGGAGACGAGGAGCGAGAGATTTCATTCAGGTTCCTGTAGAAAAGCCTGTACATCTCTCTCTCTCTCTCTCTCTCTCTCTCTCTCTCACTCTCTCTTGCGTTTCCATAAATATTTCCATACAGACACTTGTGGATTCTTAATCACATGATGCAAAACTGTTGTAATTTTCTATATTTCTAGGTTGAATTTGTATTTCGGTCTGTTTCGCTGATTTTGAAAGTGACCTCATGCTTCAAAAAATTGATTTAGTTCAAATTAATATCATAAAAAATGCATGTTTTCCAAGCCCAGTGGGGTTTTATGGGTAAACGCAGTGGTCCAGTATTCACTGTCACACACAGCTAATCATTTTGGAAAGGGGCCCTTATATTCCACGTTTTTCTTCCACTTGTCCCTTTAAAAGAAATCCAGTTTGGATGTGCGTTCAGCCCCGGGCCTCCTGCTTGTGTTTTTGCTCCCACAGTACAGTGAAAGCACACAAAAGAAAACACACAGAGAGCATTTACGGCCCGGCCAGTAAGAAAAACCCACCAGCCCTTAATTAGCGTTTGATTGCACTTTAAAAACCACTCAAGTGCATTAAAGAGTGATCACACAGTCAAAATGGAGATTGGCTTCATTAACAGTAACTAGGAGGCAAAAAGCTTGAGTGTGTGGATTCGCGCGGAGGTAAACACATTTTGCACCCAGCTACACACACTTATATATCCGGCGCTGTGATTTATTTGTAATACAGATGCTGGGCTGTTGACAGGATAAAATGAGTTAATATAAGTTAATAAGTTAAAAGGGGTGAGGAGAAGGTGAGTGCTGTTAAAGTGCTTCACTGTCCTATTCCGCACCAATTTGCGCCCATAAAGGCTTGCACTAAAAGAGACTCCATCTGACATACTGGCGTATTAGTGGTGCAAAAGACACATAAACCACAGTGATTCACACACACAAAAGCCCCTCACCTACTCTCCAGGCGCTCCTAATGAAGACCTGTATTTCGCAGCGGCCGCACAATAAACCACGCCGGAGGAGAGTGCCAGGTCTTTCTGCCTGCAGACACTTTGCCTTTGCATCATCCTCCTTCCTTCCTCTGCTTGATTATAAAAGCCATAGTGGGGGTCTGGAAGTCGGTCCGTGTCTGTTTGTGTGTCTGTTTCCTTTTTTTTTGTCCCCTCGAATGACTGTATTGTTCATTTCGGTTTCACAAAATGAAATGTGCCGTGCCCCGGCGAGGATGTGCATAATTACCACATTTTTATTGGCCGCTGATTTGCTCGTTGTTACATAAATGATGTTTGTGTGAACTTCTCTACAGTGAAAACATATTGTTCATTGTAATGCTGCAGTGATTAATAGTGCATGTGTTCACATGCCTGCTCACCTCTTGTTCCTCCTTCCTCAAAACTCTAAATCAAAGATAGACAGATAGATAGATAGATAGATAGACAGACAGACACTTTAACACTCCTTCTATTTCATGTTCTCTAACCCACTGGGAATCTATTATTTTCCACTGTTCACTGCCGTTTCATATGGAAACTAATGAAGCTGCACGTTATTTTTTAAAATAACGTCACACCTCCAAAATCAGGCAATACAGTTTTGTTTACAAAAGAACTAATCATGATATTTCAATTTATACCACATTGCAGAAAAGCTAGACGGTCATGAAATGTCTTAGCTCAGAATTGATATTCATAACATCAGTTTGTGATACACTCTTGACAAAATTGGTTCTACATAAACTCCAAAGTGGCATCTTAACATTACAAGTCACTCAGTGGAGTATTAATTCCAAAAATCTTATTTTATCTTAAACAAAGTGAGTCAGTCTGCCAGTCGAGTGAGATAATTCCACTGATATGCTATTTAGCTTGGAGAATTTTACAGGATCAAGTGAAAATATCTTCACACAAGGCACAGCAAGCTTGATCAACAGCAGGGGAATAAGTTTTAAGACTTAATGCCAGATTAAATGTCTTGTTAAGATGGATATGCTTGCAATACAAAATAGCTCTTTAGCCTAGCTGGTACGTCTTTGGCACAGCTAGCATCACTTTTACCAATGGTTATAAAAAAAAAAACAAGGAAAGAAGGTCCCTTTAAAAATCCAAACTGGTCCAAATTAACAGCAGGTGATTACAATGCATATATGATTTTGCAAAGAGATGAATGGGGGAGAAGTTAGGAAAGAGCCCAAACACACTAATCCACCCTGCAGCGCCTCTGCTCCATGCCAGTCTGTTTTGTTGTGCCCACCCAGAGCAGATTATGTCACAAGGAGTTGGCGTGCAGTCATTAATATCTTTCCCTCAAGAGTTATAAATTTTACAATTGTATAATCTTTAACTCTGTCTCCCTGCTGCTCGGCAGCGCGGTGCCTCCAAAGCATGGGCTCTCATCTGAATGCTAATTTGCTATTTAAAATCCTCCCTTGCGCAAAGGGGTGGTGGTGGTTGGAGGGGATGGAGGGGGGTGAATTTGCTAGAAACCACAGATGTAGAGAGTATCAAACCTGCCCGCTTCTTCTTCTTCTCCAGCAGCACTGAAGCCCAATTAATTAACCCTTAGGCCGGGCGGGCAGGTTTCCTGGCGGTGGACACAGGCGGCGGACCCTGCTCTCAGATTTAAATGCGCATCTCATTTCCACGGTGGTGAACACGCACAGCCAGACACTTTCACCGGGGAGAGAAAGAGGGGGTGGCGGGGGGGCAGTTACCACCCCAATATCCCTCCCAATGCAGCATCTAATCCCTTGAGATGCCTTTTTGAGGGGGGGGCGGATCCCTGGGTCGGCCGAGTCACTTTTAGGGAGTTAAATGCTTTGGAAAGATCCTATTGTTTGGACCACGCACACGGAGGCGATCTATTGAGCCGGCTTAAATAGAAAGTGACTGGCCTTTAATTGGAGTGGTCTGTGAGCAGTTGTCATATGGAAATATTTGAATAGAGATCATATGCAGCACTTCACCCAAAATCCACTCCGGCTTAGAGGGTCTGAGGGCAGTGGAGAAACCGGGGGATTAGATAAATGGACTATATCAGCCAATTAACACTTAAACCGGCTTCGGGAACATGCTGGTTAACATTTGAAAGGAGTTTAGTGGTGGGCTTACTGGGCAGCTACTTTTGTTGCATTGGTTAATAACAGATGTGTCATAATACTGAGGATTAGATTAGAGTGTTAATAGTTGTAATCTTGTTAAGATTAGAAGTAGACAAGGGCGTGATATGGGCTTAGTTGGGCGTGTTTGTCCCGATTCTTTGAATTTTGGGGTCTGTGCTTCAATGGCCGCTGTGTAATTGTTACATTTTTTTTATAGCCACATAAGCACCAATATCTTACCTCAGCCAGAAGTTTCTAATGGAGTCCAGATGCGTGACTTCCTTGGCAAAAGCTATAGTCTGTATTATTTCAGTGCGCAGAGGATCTGTGGATAAACTGGTTTTGAACAGTGTAGCCATAAGCATTTGGACAACTGTCATTAATTGTTACATTTGTTTAATTTTTCATTGAAGATGATTTCATATCAGCTCGCTGGCTGACAATGTTACACGCTGCATTTGTTTGAGTTTGGCATCCCTAATCATGGCGTTTCCAATTGTATGATTTATGTTCACCGTCCAAATGCAGGCTATGATTACGGGCCTGGTGGCGAGTGCAGTTTGGATGTCTCTGGGAGGCGAAGGGAGTAAATGGGCGTTTTATTTATCACCGTGCCACAGCCCCCCTTAGCGGAAGAGCGCCCTCCCAAATTGAAATATAGCGGAGTTTACTCTCCTGATTAGGGCTCTCTCGCCGTTCTCAGCCCAAGGCTATCATCAAACAGAGAACAGCAGCGGCCTGACATCTAATTGCGTCTGGATTAATGTGGCCTGGAATGACAGCGAAGCTTCCTTCCCTCAGAGACAACTAACCCAGCAGGCAGGGATAAACCACCTCCAGTCCCTGACCAGGAGTTTATCCACCTTTACACCTTTTTTAGAATGAGACATAAATTAAAGACCCACTGAAGAATCAAGTTTACCCACCTTTTTATGCAGATATTTATTTTAAGGACATTAATTCACTGTAAGCATTATAAATCTGACCTAAGTTATATAGTCAGGTTCTTCAAAGGAAAAACAAACATATTGGTGCTATTTTTTTTGAAATTGTTGATTTTTGTTTGCAATGGCGGTTCTTTGCCTTTTGATGATCACCAGCCTACACATTTTAATAAGCAGTATCTGTCTGATGGGTCAGACTGATGAGGCAAGAAAAATTTGATGGATCTCTTTTTATAAGAGGGGGAAAAAGTAACGTTTTTCTAAAAATATAATTGTGCTTTGCAGATGGTCTTGTTATGATAAGTGGGCAAATGTTGCAATTCCCCCAACTTTAATCTGTCAGTGACTGCTGTCATTAACCATGCAAGATTCTCTAAGCATTTTAGGCCCCAGTCCAACAGGCTCAGTGAGCCCACACTTTGCAGCCTGATGTCAGTGCATTAATGTTTGAAGTGATCAGGGAAAAGCTGAACCAGGAAAAGTAGGCCTATATTTTTTTCTCAGAGGAAAATGTGTAAGATTGCATGTGCAGTGTGGTAGGACCCTTTGTAGTTTATAAATAGACTGAAATCTGAAATCAAAAAGTGATAATTGCCACACAAACATTCACCAATATAAACAAAAACCAATTGTACTGAATAAAAATGTGAATTAATGCTGATTTTTCCCATCCTCATATAATTTCCATCAGTGTGATGATACCACTGATTTATCTCAGTAATGCATATCTGCTAAAGGGTACACAGCTTCATCCCTGTACAGGTGTTTATTATAGCCATTAATGACAGAGAAAGACAAATTAAGCTCTGTGTACTAATTCAATTAAAGTGTATATATTGTGTATACTGTATAGAGTCCCAGAACCACTGGAAAGACAGTCCAAATACAGTATAATTTCATATCTTGAGTTTGTTTGATATGGAGACGTGGAATTACAACAGATTTTCAGGATCTTAAAAAGATCCAATTTAATCCTATTCTTTTTCATTGAAAATTTAATCAATGGAGGTTTGGGAACAGTCTTGTGAAAGCATTTCCTAAACTGGCTTTGACTGTAACAGAAAGATTATTTTTCTAGTACAATAATCAAAAATGATGAACAACATCAAAATAATAATTACAGCTAATCGAGTCAGCGGTGTGAATCTGTACAGTTCTTTGAACATCATGCATCTCTTGCACAGCTCCTCATCACCTCCAATGATCATCTCTCCAATCATTTGAGTGTAAAAATACTGAACAGTTCAAGTAAAAAGTGTGAATTTTATGTAAAGTGTTCAAGAGAAAATAATATATTCCTCAGCATAAGGGAAGAAGATAAAGTTTGGGTGGAAAAAGAATGAGTAGTAGATGTCTGAGGATGACTAAAAGAATGAAAGTGTGCAGTAAGCAAAAAAAAAAAGATGAGATCATATCAGATCATTTGCAGCAACAAATAGTAATAGGAAATACTGCAAAGAAAATACAATATAAGACAGCAAAAGAAAGTCATATATGCAGGTGGACATGTTGTTAATTAGAAATGTATGAATGAAAAGGGTGAAAAAAACTATGAATAGCAGCATCATGAAAGTTTGAAAAATGGCTGCAGTACTTACTGAAACTAAGGTTTATGCACCATGAGTTAAAGATTATACACATCAATATACATACATAACAAATTTACATCTGCAATATTAATGAGAAGAGCATGAGAATAGGAAGGGAGCCAAATTTCAGTTTATTATAAGAAAGCTTACTAATTGGATCATGTGTGATATGAGTTAATCTCTTGTTATATCCAAGATTTCAGTGTTTAGTATTGATTGTGGGGTGCTTTCATGGTTTCAGCATTAAGTGTCTTGTTCACAGCTGGTTTGTCCCAGAGAGGATCGTCTGATCCTCCTGACAAGTTTCCTCTGCGCTCTCGGTGGCTCATGGGAAGTTAAGTCCTCATACGCTTACCTGTAACTCTAAAATGTAGAGTTGTGTTATGAAAAATGGAAGGCCGGGCCAGCAGCTATTTAGGGCACCCCCCCTCCACCAACACCCCCCTCTGGAGGTGTGAGAACCCCCTAACCTGAACGAATAATATGTGCGCGAGGCTCCGGCCGGCCCTGGAGAGACTCACCTGAGCGTTACCGTACAAACCTCCCATAAAGCACCGGCAGGCTGTGACCTTTACTATAATTCATCACGCGCCGCGGTGACAGAGGGGCCCTTCACAGGCCGATAATTTGATTACTATAACATCTGTAACATCAATAATGTCCGATGAGATTGTTTTGCGCAACCAAACATGCAGAGGCCATAAAGGATTGTAAGGTGGTGGAGGGGTATGTGTGTGTATGTATGTATGTGTGTGTGTGTGTGTGTGTGTGTGTGTGTGTGTGTGTATGGGGGGTGTCATCGTCATTGACATTTAACCGTGCAGCATGGCTCTGTAGCCTGTGATGCTTGGTGCCACTGAATAAATCTGTATAGATGATGATGATAGTGGTGATGATGGTGATGGCGACAATCATGAATTTGGACCTGAAAGATGGATTTTATGATTGTCTGCCATTATATTTGGGATCAAATGGTGTATGTAGTCAGGAGAGGGGGTACTTCTTGTGTGTAGACCCGACCAAAAGCAGCGATTAGGGGCAACAAATACCACCTTGCTGCCAGGCATCACAGGGACCAAAGGCCGAGGGACACTGTGCTGTCATGTATGGACGAAGATGAATACAAAACCTGCAAAACAAAACGACTGTGCATAGCTGAGGGCGCGTTTCATTTCGGGCCTCATTATTCACTCCTGCATCTTTTTGCAGAGGGCGTGTGTGCGTGCGTGCGTGCATGCTCGTGAGAGAGAGAGAGAGAGAGAGAGAGAATGAGAATGCGGGGATATAAATGTTTTGCTTAACCAGAGGAAACACTGTGCCCGCTAACCGATCGTCGAATCCATTAAGCTAATTTATTAAATGCAATTTGCCTTGTGTCATTGAGCTGAGTAATGCTGGAGAGAGTTAAAAACGGGGGAGACAAAGGGCCATTGGGCGGGACAGCGGGGATACACGGCCCTGACACGCAGAATTAGAGAGGAATTAAGAGACTCATTGAAGAGGTGGTTCCAGGATAAACACAGCAGCAGCCATCATGGACTCAAAGACTGCATATATGTGCAGAGCCATGCACAGACCTGCAGAAAATGCCGGGGCCCCTGTTGGGCCCTCAGTGACTTTCTGCTCTCCTTTCATGTAGTTTGATTATTGAATTTCCATGTGCAATAAAGCATATATTTAGCGAGCTATAAAAGTTTGATTTGCACGCGGTATTCCCACTGGTAAGTATGCATGATTAGCACTTTTCTCTGGAAGCTAATATGGTTGAGGTTGTTTTCCCCACGCTCCCAGCATTAAATCATCTTTCCCCGTGTTTTGCAATCCTCTTTGTTCTGCTCTAAAGGCTCCTTCATTCTGCTGCTGCCTTGGTCCCACTATTAGGCATTTAAGGCTCCCTGTAACACAAAGTCTGCCTCAAATTGCAAGGTTGACTTTTTTCCCCCACTTCTCCTTCTTCTCCTTCTCTTTTTCTTATTTTAAGTCCACGCCGGCTATTTGTCTCACTACCCTCAACTGTTAATGTTACATTAGAAGATTGATGTTTCATCATTTTAACCACTATTGTTCATGATAACGAATGTAAAATGAAACAGCGAAGAAACGCGCTCCAATTCCCCACACTGAAGGGTTTTGAGGAGGAGACGAAGAAAAAAAATCCTATGCACCATGGTTATTAGCTTGGGTAATTTATTTTGTGTATGTCAGAAAACAAGAAGACCAGAAAAAAAAGAATATATAGGCTTTCTTTTCCATTACCAAACATTACAACCTTATTTCCATCACTGCACCGTTAAGTAATTTGCGAGGAAAAAAGCCAACAGAGTCTGGCGGCATTCTCGGTGCGTGTGTTTAAACCCATTACTTTGCCTTTTAATCAAACGGCGCACTGGTGTCAAAACGCACTATTTTCTCCATGCATCTCCTCTCCCTGGTTCCAGTTCACCGGGTGACCTTGAAAATGTTTGCTCTCCTAAACGTCTCCCTCTCCCTCCCTTAGCCTTCTCGGCTCAAACCGCTCATCCATTTCAGCTTATCCGGGGGAAACACAGCTTAAGTCAGGCCAGGACAGGCCGGCGCGTATTGGGCAAAGTAATCACTTTTAAGATGGTGATAACGATGACAGTACTGAGGGTGTACGGGTGGACTCATGGCCAGTGATGCTTGGTAAATAAAAAGTGGGTAAACTATGGCGCACAGTATGTCACTTATCAAGGAAGCGCCCATCAATACAAACAAATACCAGCCTATATATTTCATGATTAAATATAAATTAACATTTTCTCCTTAAAAGACCGCATCCTCGTATAACCTCGCAGTTGGCTGATATTTACCATATGGGCTACTACTTTTTTTTCACAAATATTTTACGTCAGCAAAAAAAAAGAAAAAAAAAGTAATTAAGTGAAAGTGGCTTCCCTCCCTGCTAACCACAGAAAATAGAGAGTTACATGCAGGCTTCACATACTGCACGATACTGTGCCATGCTGCGTTCAAGGGCCTAAATTGAGCATTAGGCTATAGAGCGCAAATCTAGTGTTGTGAACTAAATTGTATGACGTGGAGCATTTGTTGTATAAATTCCAATTAGCCGAATAAAATAGGTCCAATTTAATATCGGCCCATAATTGTTCGACTATTAGCACATCGGCCTCTGATAATGGACTATTGCTTCAATTACGCTGCTGATCAATTGATTTAACCTGCAGGTGCAAAGGGTTTGGTGAGCACATAGCCAACACAGGATGCAATGTAGTAGGCTAAACATACTGTCTGCCCTGCCGGGTGTGTGTGGATGTTTGGGACGAGGGAATGTGTGTGTTGAGGTGTGTGTGTGCGCGCGCGCGTGTGTGTATGTGTGTGAGGGGGAGGGCGGGGGTAGCTGAGTGTGAATGTAACAACATTGGGCCGTATGATTTATCGCAATGGGAACGCAGCTCCAGTTTTTTGGGCCTGGCCTGTCCTAACGCATTTCGCTCCAGCCATCAGCTATGATTAAACACCTGCTGTTGCGGGGGAACAAAGCGCACTAATCCAATATGTATTTCTGACATCTTAAATATCACCCAATCCCCTGACATCACGGGCCGCTTTTTCCGCGGGATGGAATTCTAAAACATATTTTTCTAATTTATGGACGGACTATAAATCAAAATTAAGCCCGTGGACAACGAAATATACATCAGTGCAAAAACTGACGATGAAGAAGGCTCATAGCTGCAGCAACATGCTCACACAGACGACTGAGGCATATGCCCTTGCCTCTCTCTCTCTCCCTCTCCCTCTCTCTCTCTCTCTCTCTCTCTCTCTCTCTCTCTGATAGATTGATAGATTCCTTGATGTTTCGTAGTGAATTTTGGTTGTGATTTGCCCTATTTATCAGTCATATTTCCAAATCACAGCACCATGGACGCTGCACAATAACATCCCATAACTAATGCAGGTTATGTCTGAAGATTAGCCTCGTCTGGTTGGCTAAAAAAGGTTCCTCAGCCATTTTAAACTCTCAAATGTTCATTTAGCTCTATAAATCGAATCAGTACTGGTGATAAGTCATTCATTCGCGCCTTTTAAACGTGCTCTCAGTCGATTAGACACAATTTAAGGCCTAAACTGGACAGGGACCTGTGGGGCATTCCTTAATTGGTCTGCGATTTACATCCCTAACTGTAGCCTATACACGATATTCTCCATGGGGACCTGTCATTGATGGTGGTGGAGACAGATACTTTTTTTTTTACAGTCCTGTCCTCGGTATTTTGTTGCACTCAACACGTCCATGTGTCGGAAGAGGACGGGCACTCAATTTCAATCCAAATAAAATGGGCTTTATTGGCTTTATGAAAAACAAAAACAGTGGGTTATTTATTGCCAAAGCAAACACAACAATATGAATAAGATTTAGCTGCAACCGTGACAACGTGACAGTGACAACCAATAATATCAAATCAGCCAATCAGCTAATCAGAGTACACATTTATCTAAGGACGTCCCATCGTGCATTCTCGTGTCCTTCCTGTGACAGGTTAATATTTTTGTGTGTTGCACGCTTTTCCCTCCTCGAATAGTTTTTAATAAATTTATTTGAGGAAAATGCCTGAAAAACTACTAGGCCTATATTTATTTTAATTCAGAATAGATAAGTTTCTCTTACTTCTATGTCGTATGAGGAGGTGCTGCTGTGTTGGCACCCCCCTCCCCCACCACATCCAGGCCACTGTCCCCCTTGAGGTGACGCTCATTGTATGTGACTCCTCAATTCCGCTGCTTCCCTGCATTTACAGCACATTTCTGGAGCTGTATTACCGCGCTATGAACTGTCTGGACAACTGGTGTTTGCACCAGGTAATGGATTTTCTTCTAAACCACATGCTTGTGTGCTGAAAAGCCATTTCTACTGATAAAAAAAGAAACATAAAAGTCCAGACATTATTCTATTTGTTCATTTTCCCGCTATAGCAGTTGTGCAGGAATCCATGCCCTTTGCACTGTCCTAAGTGGCATTATGTAAAATTAGTCCGACTGTGGTGTTTATTTTATACCACGACAATGACCCATTACAGGATAACTGAAAAACTAACCTAGATAATTGTTTATAGTGGCCTTAATGAATGCACTAATGATTGCATTTCATGCCTCCTAATGAAAATAAAGTATATTTTCAAGCATATAAAGTTTATGGCCAATAGGGCGGGTAATTGTCATAATGTTTTGTTATTGATATTTATGTAAATAAGCAAGTATCCTTAATTAAACAATTTGAATCAGGTGAAAACGTTTCGAAAAAGTGTAGCAATTCATTACAACGCGTGGAGAATCAAGGCGACATTAATTTTTAGCACCATGGACAGCGCGCTTAAGACTGAGAACGTATTGGCCAATTTGCATCTAAAATTACTCTGTCAAACATGTTTTGGTAATGCGTTTGTGAATGTTATCCAACCATTAGGCCCTTTGATAAAGAGTGATATTTCTGTGGGTTCTTCATTCTCGTAACACAATGGTAGGGCATAGCTAAATACTCCGAAGTGGCCCAAAGTTAAGTACTGTAACACTGAAATACAGGAGAGCGTCGCCAAATAGCTTCAGTTTTGACTAAATTATGACTTCTTAACTTGATAATCATACTTCACGTTTATGCTCAACTCCGCAAGGCTTTCCAACACAACCCTGCAGAACGATAACCCTTTCTTTGCGAGTGAAATTATTCTGAAAAGGTTTGGGGGAAACAGGTTGCATTAATTAAGAGAAGAGTGAAAAATGTCGACGTTCCCATCCATTCAGCGACTTTTATGTAAGACAGCACAATTTAATGGCGACGTCAATGTCCAGAAAATGAATGCTTGCTTTAACTATAATTTTCATCTCCCTGACAAATTGGTTTCCTTTGCCTAACATGCCTCCCATGGCTGCCACTTACCTCCCGGGAAGCAGACTCTGTTTTCATTTTTCAGGACCAGGCTACCATCATCAGCCTTTCTTCTTCATCAAGCTCTTAGTACTAAATTAATGAAACTGCTCTTTACTCTTGCTGTCTCATCTCATATTTACAAAGTGAAAAGTACTCACTGTATTAGCATGATTGTATTGCAAAGGCAATAGCAGATATGTGATATAATCATTATTAATCACTTAGAAGTACTACAATTGTTACCATTTTTTAGGATATTTTTACACATACATATTTTTATGTGTGTATTATTTTATGCATTTATACGAGTGATAAATGGTATTGTATATATGAATATGTAGGTGGTGTGTATATGCATACATATAATTGTAGACCCATCTATATGTATGTAGTGTATTTCTATCAGCAATCTGTCCATGTTACATATATGCATTTATATTATTTTCTACATCTTATGGATTTTTTAAAAATACAATAATAGGGTAGACACATCATATAAAACTACATATGTGTGCTCACATGTTATGTAATTGCTCACAGTGTTGAACACACATGCACATTCACACATGCATGTATCCTGTGCACAGGAGTGCAAGAGAAATAGTGTGGAGGGGAGATGATTTTTCATTTTGTGTTTCGCTTCAGCTCTGCCCCTTCTACAGAGGATCTAATCAATCTGCCAGCTATTAAGTTTGTTAATTGATAATGCATACTAATTAGGCCGTGCGCAGTTACTTTGGAGACTCTGAGGAGGTAATTGTAGGCACAAGTCCAAATGGAGTTTAAAACAGTCTGTGCCAGGTAAAAATTCATTAGGCAGATAGATTGGAGAGGACGAAGA
>OMLF01013806.1:0-23922 GCA_900302615.1 Holocentrus rufus | reverse complement strand
GTGCGTGCCCACGTACATGTTGCGCGTGCATTTGTGTGCACATTAAACCGTCTCTGTTTGTCTAATACCATCTCAGCATGCGGCCCCGGCTAATTTTTCACTTTGCCTGCATGCTCCCCTCCACAGGCACAGGCTGCCCTCCACTTAGCCCCGTGGGTGATAAATTAAACCCTCTTAAAGTCTACAGACACTGCTCCTCTCCTGTGAGCCTGAGAGGGCTGCTTTGCTTTGCTCCGGGGCCCATAAAGGAGCAGTTGATTGGGTGCTAACAAGGAATACTTTATGGATCTCAGATAGCATCGCTGCGCCCAGTTGAGTAATAGTGGTTCACTGTCTCCAGGGTCGTATTAGTGTGAATAATTTGTGGTAGACTGTGGAGGGGCTCACGAGCGCGCCGGCATGGTTACGCGGGGTTCTCGGGAGTTAAGAGGATCCCTCTGATGAGCGTCCAAACAAATGTTTAAGCGTGTTTGCATGCGTGTTCGTATGCACACAAACGGGTTCCTGAGAATGTGCAGGGCGCTAACAACCTCGCTGTAATGACACAGACTGGAGGAATCCTACATCCACCCAGACTAAACTCCCAGTGAAGCTGCTCGGGGCAACACACTCAGAGATAACAGTATAGTTTGAGTGTGGATGTGGGTGGGTGCGTGCGTGCACTCCCGGCTCAGGCTACAGTAGTCTAGACTCACTAACAGCCCTGTTTGTGCAGCAGTTAATCAACACGGCCGATGAAACTATGGGAAAGTAGAGCAAGAGGTAAAGGTCAGACGGTTAGACTCAAGAAGGAGCACGAGAGAAAACTAGAGAGAGAGAGAGAGAGAGATGTGGCGAGGGACGTGAGGCATGGAACGATTGGCCACATTACGTATGCGCTAAAGATAATCTGTCTTGAAATGATTACGGACTTCCCTGTAGATATTCAAATGGGGATCAGTGCGGTTTGGGTACGATCTGAGTGGTGAAACCGATCACATGGCCGGCCAGCAGGACGTGACTTTCAAACAAGCGGCGGAGACATTTTCCGACTGAATTATAAAGCCTCGGGTCCTCTTCGCCGATAGCATGATGAATATGCCCCGGGCCAACTGCCACTCAGGGCCGATTCTCTTCCCTCTTATATTCTGAAAAAGTCCTTTGTTTTCTGGGAGCTGTTAGATGGACGTCATGCAGGTTCTGGAGCGCTCTCAAACTCAGGACCATATGCTTGACAGGCTGGATAAGACGAAATTGAATTCTCTAAACCACATCTGAATATTTGTGTGCACATCTGGGTAATAGCAAGAATATTGTGTGTGTGTGTGAGAGAGAGAGAGACGGAGAAAGAGAGAGAGAGAGAGAGTGGGTGTGTCTGTGTAAATGTGTATACGTGCATTTAGGTGGATGTTTGTGTGTATTTCTGTCTCTCTCGCTCCCTCTCCGTACTGTAAGTGTTTGTGTGTGTCTGGCTGTGTGTGTCTGTGTGTTTATAACAGAACTATCTCGGGTTTTAACCTTTCCCAGTGTGTGTTTTTCCCCCCGCTGCAGAAGTTTCGCTGCCTGTGGTGACTCAGAGAGTAACAGAGGATGAGGGATGATGTCCTGTGTGTTCAGTGATTATCTAGTCCTGCCAAGCTGTTGCTCATTCATAGGGAAGTTGCTTTTCTGACCCACTTCTCGGTCGGCATGTTTAAACATCAAGGGCACATATTTATGGGCACAGACATTTTGTTTGGCAGCGGATAACTGTAATGTTTTTAGTCTGTGTGCGTGTGAGTGTTGTTCAGGAAATAACTTTTTATTCTCTTGCGCCTTCAGAGGCTTCATCTGTTTTGCTATTTCTTTGACACAACATGTCTGCCTCGCTCTCTGGCTCTATAGGAGACATCTTATATACAGCTCATCAAAGGCTGAAATGCATCCATGTCCAGTTATGTGTTTTTGGGGGGGCTGATCAGAAATGGAAGGGCAAGGAACTGACCAGCGAAGGAGCGGTGACGTCATTGTTTTTCGGCCCGGTCTCGGTCTGGCTCGAGGAGAGCGGGAGAGTCTGGTTTTTATTCCGTGTTTGTGATTTTGGACGTGTGGGTTATGTGTTTGTGTCTGGACACCAGCAGGGCCAGAGGCTCGAGTGTGATAGAGAGGTTAACCTAAGTGTAGCCAGAGGGCTGGAGTCTGGTTTTTGCGGACCGGAGTGTTTCGGTGGTTTATGTTATCTGAGCCCAGGGGTCTGATAGGTCCAGATGCAGCCGGAGCACCCTCGGAGGAGGGGCGTGTGCTGAGCTATGACGGGGGGGAAGTGTCACGGACAGTTAAAAGGTGTTTGGAAGCTCTGCAGTAGGTCAGAGAAATCCAGAGGACTTAAACAGTGCGGAAGACATTAGCGAAAGTCCTTCTGGAACTGTTTAGCATTCCCAGTCTTGTTTTTTTTTTTTTTTATCCTCTTTGCTGTAAGTAGAAACACGCAGATATGCAGTGGCGTGAATATACGTAGGAGGGAAAGGGCATCAGATTTTCTGAATTAAAGTTGTAACAGGATATGTGTGTGAAGGATCCCAGAGAGAGATTTGAGGCTGGCATCATCTCTGCAGGGCCCGCGAATCTGATTATGTTGGTCCACATGAAGTACAAGAGCTTCACTAATGCAACACAAAGGTCACGGCTAGACCACGCTGTTGGTAAACCTGCAGGCCATTAAAAAAGCCCTCAGTTCCCCAGACGGTGATTCAGCGGTGGTCGGTTTGAAGGTTAACATTAACCATTCCTCCTGAGTCAAGCGTATCTGGTATTGCTTTTGCAAGATTGGAAATCTGCTCGATTTGTTAATTGTGTGATGTTGAGCTTGGGAAATTCTGTGAGATTTGGAAATGGGCTATGCCGTACGTTCTGCCGTTGTTATGCGCCTTTGTATACACGGTGTTGTGTGTGATTCATCATGGTTCGCGGCGATGACATGTGCAGAGTTGTTTTTGGTGCTGCATCTGACTGGGAAAGGCAATAATCTTAGTGATTGTTCTTTATATGTGTTGATGGAGGAACAGAAGGAGGGGCTGGAAAAAAAAGGAGATGGAGCAGGGTGAATGAGAAGGGTGAGCGTCTGGTGTGATTGTTTATTTACCCAGCGAGGAAATGATGGAATTTTTCTTTCATCTCTTGGCTTTGTTGGTTTATTTGTTCAATCAATGCTTGTTTCTATTTTTTTTAACCTTTCTTTCTTCTGTTTTTCCTTTTTTCTTATTCCAAATTGGTGTAGTGGTGACTGTTGGAGCCTGAATAAAAATCCTGCACACGCGCACACACACACTCACACACACACACACACACACACACACACACACACACACACACACACACACACACACACATGCAGATATATACTAGATGGATTCCCAACTCTAACCTTAACTGAAGCTTTTTTGTTATGACCTTTTTTGTGACAGAGGCCCAATTTGTGCTTTTGTCACACAATATATAGAATTTATGAGTAGAGACACAATGTTCTCATAATGTTCTCACACCCACAGCACATAATCAATACATGTCACCATATGCAGTCTTGTCAAAGACTGCATATGGTTTAAAAGTTCAAATTTGGTAGACTGCTACATCCTAGACCATGTCCCCTAGAGTCTATAAAGCATTATCTTGTACAGTTTTACTTCCCTGGTGCATATTTTTGGTATTTACAGTTGTTTATGCATTGTTTAAACATGTAATACAGCTTGGTCTAAACCTTGGCTGTACATACCCGGAAAGATCCTGGCCAATGTGAGAGTTAAAGACCTTAAAATTATGTCTAGTGGGAAGTGGGCTCATTTCACAAAATGTTATGGAACGGCGCTGCCTCGCAGAAACATAAATCCACTGCAGCACAACAGACAAAGCAACGGTAATTAGACGTTACAGCGTGGATCGGCTCTCCAAGTATTCACATTAAGTCGATATCAGTTAAGTGAAAATGTGTGCAGCTGCGTGTCATGCAGCCCGTTGATGTATTTCTCTGCCCGGGTCCCACTCCTCCTCTGTGGTGAACCGTGAACTCTGAGAATCCCTTGGCTCTCACGTTGGCTGTTTAGATTGAGTGTAGCTCTGTTTGGCCTTCACAACGCAAGCCGCACTCCAGCAGGGCTTTCCCCCCCCCAGCCGAATTCTCCGAGAAATGTTTACCTTCACGCTCTTACATGATAGGGTGCTCCCAAAGCTCAAGGTTAATGGGAATAAGTTGCAAGTGCTCACATGCAGAGACTCAGATGTGCACACGCTCGGATTTAAACACAGAAAGTGCACAAGTGCGGCTGCAAATTCACTTCCTGTCCGCATGTGCGTGCATAAAAAGTACACAAGCAATTTGGATGCTGTAGCTACATCTAAATGACTATCAATGCACACTTTTCTGTCCTCCCCTGTCTGGATGGTAATAATTCACGTCAAATCACTGGTATGAAATCCAACATGTGGCACAGATGTTGAAGCTCTTCTGCCTTTAACGTGCGCAAAACCATTTCATGTGTCTTACCGTGTGTGAGCCTTTGAGTGTAACAGTATTTTCTGAGAATCCGAGTATTTGATTTTCCTTCACAGAATAAATCACATTTTATGATTTAATGTACTTTTATGGTTTAATATTGTGGGCTGTTTGATCATTTCCTTTTTATCTCACTGTGATGCTTCGTTGTTCATTTTTTGTTCTGGTTTTGTTTTTACGGTGCAAGTTGTGTAAATTATTGTTGTTGATGTAGCTCTGCATTTTATGCCTTTTAAACATCTTTATCTGTAAGTTTGTCATTATTATTTCTCACACCCAGTGATTCATAAACAGCTCAAAAGCTTTCATGCGGAGTTGAGGCCCTTGCACACACACACTGCTGCAGTTATTGCATTGTGGGTACTGGACGTGTGAACTTTAGTTTATGAGACAAATATGTCAGCTCTTGGTTATGTTAGTTACTTTTCGTGGAGTTATTTGCTTATGAATTTGCTTAGTTCACGTCTGGCATCAAACATTTGTGTGGGTGTTTGCGTTCGTGCATTATTGTCACTGTTTTCATTCTCGTCTGCCTTTGATGGTGTCTGAATCTGAGCGGATGACACAGCCTCGCCAGTGTGGTCTTAGTCAGCATCACGCAGGAGGCCATGGTGGGTGATGTTCAGGCCCCGTGGGATGTGATGTAGCTGTCTGAGTCACACGCCAGCCCTGTGGGATGCCCCGTCCCGGCCAGGGATGAACGACACAAAGAGGAGTTCGTTATCCTGGGAAGGGTGGCTGAGCCTGTGCACGTGCACGGACTCACACACCCACACAAACACTCCCAGCTGGCAGAAATAAGCAGTTTCTAAAGTTCCCAGAGAAAAAAAAACACATATAAATATATTACTCACCTCCCTTCCCCCCGCTCGCTTCTTCAGTTCTTTGGGTCTCGGGCCTTCACTCGGCTGAAGTCTGCTCAGGTTGAGGCCACATGTGCGGTGGTGGAGCTTTGAACCTGTATGGGATTAAGTGTGTCTGTCTGGTTGGATTTATCTGAAGACAGGGCACAGGCTGCCGGGGCATCTGACCCTGTCTCTTCCTCAGTCTATAGCTCGTTCTCCATACAGGTATTTCTATGCAAATTATAACACATAGAGCCAAAAAGACTGAGTGGAAATGGAAAATTCTGATAAAACTTGCACAGAGTTTGCAAAGCTTTTGAGTTTATTGTCGATTAAATTGTGATGGTAGTGCATGTGTCAGATATAGAATGAAGTAGCACCATTTGTGCTTTCAAGTAAGGATTTCTGATGGCACCGTCAGTCGGTATTCATGGACTGATGAGGATGCAAAACTGTGCAGCTAATCGCATTGATAAGGTGCTGTCATGATTGGATGGCCATTATTTATGCAAGAGAATATTACCACATGTATTTCTCTGTTTTTGTCTTCAAACTTCACAAAATATGGTCAGTATTACCCAGCATGAAGGAAAAATACCAATTTGCCCATTACTAATCAGTTCTTTGAGAGACCATTTTTCTTGTGGATGTGTTTTTGGACGTGGCTGCATATTTATTCAGTTCAGCCCATATGATGACCTACTTCGAAATCAATTTCTTGCAACACTGAAAAAGTTCGCTTACGTGCCTTTAGGAGTCTTTTCTGTTTCCATCCATGCCACTAAGGAAATGTGTCCCGTGTCCCTTTACCGGATTGCAAGGTTTAGGCGAACGCAGTGAGAAATGGAGTCAACTCCAAGCTTTTGTTTTTAATTCTTTCCAGGAGGTGAAAGAAAGACTTTGGTGGTAAACCTCTCATCATTTAGAAGAGAATAAACAGTAAACATTGTGACGAAATAAATAAAGCTGTAATAAAAGAGCCAAACGGGAAGTTTTAATTATGTGCTGGATTTTTTATTTCCAATTGAAAGTGGAACACTGCTCCGATATCAAAGGCAAACAAAAGGGGAAAACAAAAATAAAGAGTTCTGAAAATGACCTCAGAATACTCTTATTTCTCTTCCAAAACCACAGAATCCCATTTTATTTACTATAATTTCCTCCCTCTTTTGTTTATAGGTGGCATCTGATTTCATACTGAGGCTGACTGACAAAGGAAGGCATCAACAGTAAGTAAAACACACCTGGTCTAAAGTGCAGAAGTGTGTGATGGTTTTTGAATGACAAAATATGCATGCTGTGGAGCAGTCGCAGTGCGGGGCATGGTGTGACACGCCTCTTAGCATCGGATGGTATGTACAGGACATCTGTTTATTTTGGGTTTCTTTTGCATGTTATGAGATGCAGCGCTAAAGTGTCCGATACAGCAATTTCTCCCATGAGCGTTCATTTGTCTGCATCTTTTTGTCTACCTCTCCTACACGTTAACGCCCCTTTGTGACCACAGCCAATGGGGGATAATGCATGGTTGATGCTCTGCCCCTCCCTGCGAGATATAAATCTTGTTTTTCTGTCCTGACCACCACACTCCCAGGAAAAGACGTTCTTCCAAATGACACGGTTACAGACTTCCGATTACAGCCCTGTCACTTACACTACAGACGTGTAAACACATGATGGGGACAGGGAGAGGGAGAGGGAGAGAGAGGGAGAGAGAGAGATAGGGTGACAGACGGGGGTGCGTGGGCTGCTTTTTGTTTGCTACCAGACGTCAGACCATTGGTTAGCAGGGCTATCATAAAGCAGTTAAACCAGTCTGATGCCTTTAGTTAAGCTGTCACTGTGCAAAGGGCCCACTCGCCCTCAAACGGCGGGGCGATCGTAAAACAATAGACGCTAACTCAATTTGATGTCATTACCGTGAAATGTCATTGTCTCCGTATTCTTTCACTTCATCTGTTCCGCGTTGCCTTTTCTATACATCCTCCCTTTCCGCCTTTGTCTGCATCAGCACCAGCAGCACATCTGGCCGAAATCTCTTGAATATTTTCATGCCTGTGATAGCCTAGGCATAAACACTTTGTCATATTTTTAACTCATACACTGCAATGCAGCATGTTTGTTTGGATCATAATTCAAGCAATGTAAAAAAAAAAAAGGATTGGTGAAACTTTTAAAGATCATGTTGGAGTATGTGTTTCTCAATTATGGCCATCCTAGTCATTATTACACTAGTTACAACCATCCACAATGTCTTTGTAGTCCTCAGGCCTATGAGAAGACAGTCCTAGGCTCCTTCTTGGCCTCCTGACCAAATGTGTGATAATTTTAGACTGAAGCCTCTCACATGGTCTGGAGCAAGGACGGCATTTGGAAATAAACTTGGAATTTAGCTTAATTGCAGTTTACAGATTTAGGAGGGGCAGTGTTCTCTTCTTTATTTTCTTGCATAAATAGAGAGTGAGTGGAGGCCAAAGACATGAGGTTTCGAAGCCACAGAAGAGGTTGAAGAACGTCAGAGGCAGCGAGGACACTTTCAAGCCCGGCTCCTTCGCTCTCCCCGAGGCTCAGCCACGCTCTGCCCCTAATGTGAGATCGTGCTCTCCGCTCACCAAATCCATCAGATTTATTATTCCACCCAGGCTATTAGGTCCCTGCAGTAAAACTCTCCTGTTAGTGTTTAACTACTTTATGCACAGCCCAGTTACAATGTTTGCTTTTTTCAGATGCTAATTTTTGTGAGGTGTAGGAGGTTTCAGCTGGGATTTTGCCCCATTTTGGCTCAGCTGGTCGTCTGTATAAGTCTCAGCAGCAAATGAATCCTTCTCCAAAGTTCTCAAACTTTGACAGCTACTCTTGACATGCTATTTTAATAACAATGGCTGCCACTATATCATTCTTTTATGTGCAGGGAACAATTATCTGTAATTCCTCCCCATCTTTTGATAATTCCTCTGTATATTTTTCTGTCTCATCCTTACCATTTTAAGAAAATTGACTCCCTCGCCTAATAAACCTATTTTCCCTTGTGCTCATCACTTTATGATGAAATAGTGATGGGCATAAATTACATAACAAGGCGGTGCTGAATAGTGTGACTGCACACTGTGATTTATGACTTCTGAAAATGATATCATGGGATTGTTGCTAAGATTTAGCTAACAGGCAGAGGGAGTAGATGTAATGGATGTGCTTCAGGTGTAGTACCAGGGGACGGGACATAAACTGTGAACGAGTTTGGGGGTTTAAAATCTCTTCTCTCCTCTTCGGCCCTTGGGTGTGAATGATGGAGTGTCTGGGCCTGGGAGGTTGTCGAACGTGCAGGGACACACGAGATTAGAGCAGGCTGAGTCGAAAAATGAAAAGACGTGAGCCCCGTCCCAAACACGGGATCATTTGCACCGTCGTGTGCAAGTGCATGTGCATCTGTGCACACAAACGCACATGCACAAACGTCTGCACGCGTGCACACATACGCTGTCGCTCAGAGCACATGCACGAGGGACGTTGCATGCTCTAGCTAAGATAAAAGCCATAATCTGGAGATAAATCATAAGAAATATGTCCATTAATAACATGTGCTCTGCTGGAGGCTATGCCATCTAAATTGTGGTATGTCAGCATTAGCCGGAAGGCATCACTGCCCCAGACCTGGAAAAATAGTCACTTCAAAGAGGAGCCAGATCAAACTCAAGAAAACAAGACATCCACATGGGACATCCATCACTGTGGTAGCGAAGGTGGATGGAGATGAGGGGTAAGTGCTGTGGGCGGGTATATGGGGGAGGATGAAGTTAGGTGGGAAGCAGAAGTAAGATTCAAGGAATGGGGCCAGGGGTCTTGAGGTGGGATGAGCGCACAGGCTGTTGAATAGTCCCAAAAGGATCGGGGTAAGAGACTCTGTGATTTGGTGAGTGATTCAGAGAGGAAATGGTGAGTGACTGGGGCCTGTGGAAATATGTGTTCAGGGGGAAAACAGGAAGAGAGGGAGGAATGATGGAAAGACTGAAAAAAGGCACTTGGAATGATTCATGTCATCGGTGGTAATTAAAGGTCAATTGATAGTGTTGTCTGTGTGTGCAAAGAAGTGCGTGGTTATGGATCAGTGGAGTTGTTTCAATGTTTTGATCATAAATCATTCAGTATTGTGAATAAAGCAATAAATTACTACTACAGGTGTGAATGAGTCATTGTAAATGTTCTCTCCGGTACAAATTGCTCTTAGTGGGTGTAAACAGTTGTACACATAGACGTGGTTGAAATAGCCATGGTTGAATTATGGGACTTTTTTTATTAATGGGTGATACTGACTTATAATTCAACCTCTCTATCTCCAGCTGTGCCCTGCTCACACCCAGAATTGGCTGTAACATGAAGAGAGCGGCTAAGCGGGAGAATTAATGCCTCGTTCACTCCTCCACTTGTAAAACAGCGGTTCGTACACACCGGCGAACTGATGTGTAAGTTCCTCTTCCAAAAACAGCAGCACTGATGCGGAGCCGGTCTCTTTATTTAATGGACAGATAACATCATTAAGATCAGGCAAAGTGGAAACGATACTCCTCGTCTTCCGTCCTCGTGCCCATCAGCCCTTACCAAAGAATTTCCTCGCTGCTTGCCCTGAACGCGGCCCCTGTCAGGCACGCTCCTCATGACATCTTTAAGTACAGTTACTCTTAAGACGTGTCAATCCCCTATTTCATCTTCAGTATTTAATGTTTGCCATGTAGAGGAGGCCCTTTGACTGCAGTCTGTTTAACCTGTCAGCGTGAATGGTTGGAGAACACAGCGGAGAGGGAGCGCGGCTTAAGCCAGGTCTGATAACTGTGTTTGTTCTTCCTGCTCGCTAACGCTCCCCTGCTTGAGAGCTTGCTAGGTGATTGACAGGTAAGTAATTATAAGAGTGATTCAGGGGGTCAAAAGGTGAGCAGACCTGGGGGGTGAGAGCCTGTATCATGACTGGACATGCAGCGGCCCAGCAGCTCCAGTCTGTGGTTTACTATTGACAGAAAAGTGCTTAATTAGGGCAGGAAGGGTGTGGATTTCTGACCCACATCAGACTCTGCAAAACTAAACAATCAGCTGCACTTTCCCTTTTCTGAACTACAGCCCAGAGATTAATAAATCATCTCTATTTCATCAAGACAAAAATGAATTACAATAAATGCTCATAATCTTGAAAATGTGTAAAAGCCAAATAAATTAAGCCCAGAATTTTTACTAAAAAGATAAAGCGTCAGATAGATTACTGAAAATAGTGTTGACTTCTGGCCTCAGTAAAATTCTTGGTTAAAGAGTTTCTTTCTTTCATTTTAATCTTTTTAAACTTTTTCTGAAGACCTGACATTAGTGATTATCATAATATCCTTATGATTCAAACTCTGTTTGGTTTTTTCACAGATAACAAAAGAACTTTGTTAGACTATTAGATGAAAGAGGTATCTTTTAAAACATCTGCAGTCTAAATTTCCTGAAGTTTCCACATCATTTTTATGTGTTTAAATCCTCCTTTAGCCCTCAGCTAGAAAGCCCGATGTTTGCAGGTGATTTGAGTTTCAAAGGGGGGGCAGACATCCCATCCATCCCGCTCAAATCTTCCCTGTCAGATTCAGGTAGACAACAGTGTTTACAAACAGACTAGAGCCTCCATATCTGCTTTGCTAGACTCAAGAAGAAGAAGAAGAAAGAAAGAAAGAAAAAAAGAAAGAAAAAAAGCCCAAACGTTTACCTTACCGCAAACTCGCTGAAAGTAAGAAGAATTTGAATTGTTTGAGAATCCCAGCCAGAAGTTTTCTATACATACTTTATATAAAGCTTTATGAGGTTGTTGTTCACCCATATGTGAACTTAAACGCAGCTTTGTGCTACTGTTTACCATTGCTTTGGTGGCTATGTATGTTTTAAAGGAGGCCCAGCCCTCGTCTTAAACACTGTTGTGGGCTGATGGGGTCCCAGTATCCCAGAGAATACCCCTCTGGTCCTGACCTCACCCTAACCCGAACTAATTCTTTCTCACTATGCTCTAAATACATCTATTACCCAGAACACAGAGTTAACTCAAGCATAAATTTACACCAAGGGTTAACCCTTAGCTATAAACTTAAACAGGTAAATTATACGTCTCTGAAAATTACAGTCTTTATGCAGCTCTGATGTTACAAACTGTGCGATGACCACAGTGAGTAATACAACAACGACTGCCATGTTTAGTGCTGGAATGCAGCTCAGAATATCCTGATTACCTAGACGTATATTGCTCACTTGGTGCTATTCTTTTTATATGTGGTGGGATGAGTCACTATGATGCTCAAAGGTCACTGGACTTTATATAGCTGGGAAACAAATGTGCAGAACTAGCCTTATAATTTTCCCAAAGGTAATAAACAGTGATAATTATTCTGAGCTTCGAGTCCACTTTGGAAGCCTCTGCTACTCTGCTATAAGTAAATATGCCAGTGGATAAAATTTGTTATAAATTGTTAAATGGTAGCTCGTATCCCACCTGCATTCCCAGCATCCTTTGAGATGAACCGCATGCTTTTTATAATAAGTTATTCGCACTTTAATGAACAGTTGTAAATGAAATTAAGGCACTGTTCCCCGTATACCAACTCCAAGAAGAGAATTACCACAGAATTTTACCCAATGAAAATGTTATTCCAGTACAGAGACGATATCTGCTGTCCTCATTTTATTCATCATTCATTTCTGTCGCCTATGGCCAGAAATGAGAAAGAAGACTATGGAATACGCTGCTCCCTCATCTGTAATTGGATGTACAGCTGCATAGAGAATGTGCTGGAAAAGATTTATGGGGGAATAACGGCATCTTGATTGATTTCCTGTGGATCAGGCTACATTTTCTAAGCTCGAAATCATAAAGTGGGCTCGATAAAGTCTAATAAAGTTGTTGATGATAAAGCTTAGGCAAACTTTGCACAGGTGATCAAGTCATTTTTGCATTTCGTTGTTAATGTGGCCCTTTCAGAATTTATTACAGTATTACAGTACATCATAGATTAGAATCTTGGTTCTCTGGCTTCCAACACACACACATGTTCACCTTGTGAACGTTGTGGTGTGTTCACAGCGTACTTAAAGGTGCAGTATGTAAAACTGCTGCGAGTAGATGTAAGCGAGAATGTTTAGACTTTGAAAAAAAAAATGGAAGAGCCAAAGCGTATAATTTGATGGTTGAGTCTACATGGTCTTTGTGATCAGCCTGATTCACTGATAGATTACAGGCTTATTCTACTTTTTTTGTCAGTTGAGTCTAGAGGGTCCTCATTCAGATCTGCCCACAGTAATTTGACACAGTGTAATTTTAAATATGAATCTTGGATCTTAAGCCCAAAAAAACTAATGACAAAAAAAAGCTAATGACAATATTATTTTGCAATGTGATATACAGTTCTATATCTCACTAGATGTTTATGTTGGATCTTGTCTCAGTTTTCTCAGTCATTCTATTATAGAAATGGGACTTATGTCCATTACAACCTCTTCCAGAGACCTGTTGATCTTTCAATTTCTTGGTTACTGATACAGGTCAAAAAAGTAATACATTAAACCCAAAAATGGATATTTTGTTATTTTGTCATTAGTTCCTTATGTTCATGTCAGTTGAAACACTTGTGGAGTTTATATTTCAATATAAACACAGCAAGTTACTGTAACTATTGCAGCTTCGTAGCAACCTTCCAAAACAACTGTAGTGATTAGAATTTAGATCGAAAAGAAAGAAAGACAGTAAATAAAAAGAATAGGAAAAAAATATTTAGACTTTCAAAAAAAGACAAGAAATTACCATAAAATTACTCCAGTCTGCATAATCCAAGTTTTATGAAGCAAAACAATTGCACAGTGAGTCCAAAAGTTTTTATTATCAAGCAAATGTCTGATTGTTTTGAAACTTCTCGTGCTGCAGCTCCCAAAATTGTGGTCTGACTTTGGTCATTGCCTCTTTATTTTTTTACATGTCATATTTAGTTTTTACACACTTTTTCCACTGCCTATCAGCACTCATCATATTAGTTACCATGAACTTCAAACTGTGTTCAATGGGCTTCTTTTTCCCTGTGGTTTCTGCTGTCACTCATCTCCTCAGATGACACGATAGCAGTGATACCATCAACGCCAAGCCAGGGGTTGTCGAGGTATCCTTCCACAGCAGTTCTACTTCCAATCAGTTCACATTGCTTCCAGGGAGAAATGAGATCACCTTCACTTTCTGCAGGGATTCATGGATATATATGCATGCATGCATGTGCAAACACACACACTTTGGCTCTTTGTATAGTTCATACCTCCTACATGTATACATCAGGATTGATTTTAAACTGGGACCTAGCTTTTTTATTTATTATTCTAATCGCTTTGCTCTTTGCACACTAGAATTTTTGGCTGTATCTGGATGTTATTAATCTTCAGCACTTTATGACTTCATCTTGTACTTTATTTATGACCGGACTATCAGTCAATATCCCCACTTATCCATTCGCTAGGCTTATTTATCTTAGCCGCTGTGTTCATGAACCTTTGTTGTTTGTATTTTAATGTTTCTATAGATCTATGAAAGAAATATGAATCACCAGAAAGGTCAAACTTTGAAATAAAGCATTGGCATGTCAGGCCTCTCTTTCTCTTCATTTACCATTTTCCTGTAAGCGCTGTGGTGACAGGACAGTATTTGATCTGTTGAGTAGAAATAGGTTGTGGAAGAGGGGGGAGAGGCAGTTGTGTCGATTATACAGTGTTTTTCAGAAAAGAAAGAAGCCCTGTAGAGAAAAGGAGAGGACAGAAACACAGGGAGAGAAAAAACTTTGTGTTTCACGGCAACTGGTTGATTGTTTATTGTTTATTTTGAACTCCATTAGTTGTTACCTCGGCGACCGCAGTTGCTTATATAAATTGATGAACCTGAACAAAACCAGGACACATGCATGCTCTGAAAGATGGCTCCACCTGTGCTTGACAGCATCGGATTGGTTTCCCGGTTGCCAAGTAATCAAAGTGTCTCTTCATCAGCAGCTCAGCAGCGATCACAATGCTGTTCCTTCAGATTTCAGCTGCCAGTTAGGAGGAGGCTAAAATGAGGCTCTGTAGAGTCTGTTATCAGTAGGGTTTCCATCCTTCACCTTTTTTATGCAAATGAATTTGAATTTGTGCAGAAGAAAACTTGAATGGGAGCTGAAAATCTGCAAAAAAACACAGAAACTTTGGAAAAGTTTCTGTGTTTGGTTGAGGTGGATAATTTGGCATATCGACAGAGAGAAAATGTGATGAAGTCTGATGGAAACAGTTTATTTGAAAAAAACGATGATGTAGCAGGGACTTCTTGCACGAGCCTCCGCTCTGTTTAAGACAACAAAGATTGGAAACAAGAGTGCGTGTTATGTATGGATGGACAAGAAATCATTTTAATGAAGCCATGTCCAACCAAGTGAGGCCTGTTGTTACTGTTCCCTCCCTACCCTTCACGGAGCAAGGAACTCATTAAATATCTCCACCATCTGAACTGTTTGCTTTCCCAGCCTTGTTTAAACTGATTTGCATTTATTTTTGCTGAATTGTTGAAAATGCACTTAAAATATGCACAAAATTTGGTTGGAAATCTAGTTATTGTGTCCTTCTCTCTGAGATGTTTCTGCTACAACAGACTAACAGAATAAAGCCGTCCCTGAGAAAGAACTAAACCATTCTTTATGCTCCATCTGTGCACCATGATAAATGTGGATCTCACACATTTCTTTGATCCAATGCACACAGTCATTCATGTTAATTTAATTTTCAAGGCAATTACATGACACTCTTGTGAAAAAATCTTGATAAAAGATGGACAGTACAGATTTATGTTCATGTAGCGAATCAGCTCAGGTGTGAATTCATGCAAATAAGGATTGCTTTGCTCATTGCTTAATTGGTTTACAGGGATATTTGTTATCATTGACCGAAACCAACGCACTGCTAATTTGCTTGTTCCCACTTAACAATACAGTGAACAATACAGATCCCATAAAACAACAAAGGGGAGGTGCTTCATACAAATTACAGTTCATTTTTCAGTTCGGTTGCGTATCTGCCACATTCTGCATTCCCTGCTGTGTCCTGTATGTCCACGGCGCTGTGCCTTCGACCCGGTGCCATTATATAACCCCAGATGGTTCTCTGGCGCCTCTGCTCATCTGTAACATGTTCATAGGTCCAGCCGGCATACAGACCAGAGCATGCCGGCGGCCCTTTGATCTCTCTCCCCTCCTGGGCCTCCACAAAGGTTGAGCCCCTTCCAACTTGCCCGGTCTGGATGCGTCCAGCTGGATCCCCTCCAAGTCTGATGAAGGATGAAACGGTACTCAACTAATTCATTGCATCTACAGTATGCATACAATACGTCACCCTGTGGATAATCTGTGACACTCTCAGGTAGAGCTTCTAGCATGTATGAGCCTTGGGGAAGCGTGCTGCAACACCCAGGTACAGTACCTATCTGTATGCCCCCCGTCCTGAGGAATGCCAGCGGCTGCCAGCTTCAGACAGCTTTTCGCATTCTGACTCTCAGTAATTCACTCCAAAGACGGAGGAGCCCTTATATCTGTCTGCCACGTGCTAACCTGTTGAATGTGTATGCTCACGTGCAAGGTATGCGAGATGATACTGCGATTTGTCAGTTTACCTTTGGCTGGTGCAGATTACTATGCTGTGCTTTATGATCCTTTGGAAGTCGTATTTACCTCTTTTAAGAGATATTTACATGAAGTACCTGCTAAGAGGTATAGCAGAAATTAGTTTAAGGAGCCAGTTCAGTGCAATGTGGTACAGTACTCACTGAAAATGTGCAGTAAATAATATTATTCATTGTGCACTGCCTGTGTACATGTCTGCATCTGTTTTTTGTCAGTATGTGTGTGCAGATTTGCACAGATGTGTACATGTGATCCAGGGGGTAAAGGACAGTAAAATATCCTGTTGGCTCTACTGTGTAATGTTGTTGTCGTGAGTCTCAGTGAGAGGAGGTTGGCCTGACTCTCTTGTTTTGGATAATTGTACACTGCCGAGGTCTGTGGTCCCCTTCTCTGTCTCCCTGTGGCCTAGGCTGCAAGATCCACATTTAGTTCCAGCGTCCTCTTCATCCCATCCTGTCTCATCCCTATCCTGTCCCACACTCCCCCAGATCACAGTAGGGGGCAGATAAAGGGACAGCGAGAGGTCCAGAGGCCAGACAGTAGTTGCCTTGGGCTACTATTCTGGGTTACTACAAGACTTGCCCTGAGGTCTCAGTGCCATGCAGAATCTTTGTTTTGGACCTGTTTTGTGGACATAAAGTTGCATGGTTTGGTTACATAAATGTTTTTTGGGGAATTTATGTAACCGAAAATATTTTAAACCATGCTGTAGCTATACTAGTGTTATTTTATTTTTGCTACTTTCCTTGGGTTTACGGGGCATTGCAATGTGTTTATGAAATTAGGAGTAATCATTTTGCCTTCAATGGTCTGTGCTAAAACAATATAATCATGAGGGAAATAAATTATCTTTTCTCTACTGTGATAGTGCTTTATAGGTGCTTGGGTGGAGAGGTGGTTTGGCAGTATAAGAGGTAGTAGTGGAAGTGAATGGAATTACATTGACTTTGACTTTGAAAACTCAACCTGTTAGCAAAGTGTTGTTGTAACTAAGAGAATTGCAGAGCAGTAGTTATGCATAATAACTCTTGCTCAGTGATCACAGAGCTTCTGGGCCAGTTAAAATTATATGCATGCACTCAAAAAATGTAAACACGTTTAATTGAATTTAGTTTGTCAACAGGTTCCACGAAATTGTATTAGGTTAGTTAAAAGCAAAAATGTTATGCTATGCTAATGCCATCTAATGACTTGAAGAAAGATTTTATTAGAAAAAAATACATTCACTTAAAAAAGACGTGTATTTTAAGTAAACTGAAAATAAAAAAAAAATTCTGAAGTGCACAACCCACTTCATTCACTTTTTTCAGTGTGTACACAACCACAGCCACACCATGTATACAAACAAACTTTTGCCTTGCCATCATCCACTGATCCCGAAAGCAGCAGGATCAAGTCTAATTTGCAAAACATCTGAATTCACCACTGAAACCTCGATTGGCGGGACATGGGCTTCGATCATGGCGTCTAACCTGCCGCTCGTATCGGTCTCTCACACAAAGGGATGAGCGAGTGCAGACTATCCCATGAAGGTAGGAGCTCTGTTGGACCTCTTCCCTCAACAGAAGAGGCAGGCTGGGGAGACAGCAAGTCTGATAGACAGCGCACTCTCCACCGCTCAGCCAACTGTAGCCAACCATCCATTAGAGCGGAGGAGGCTGACCAAAAAACAACCTGAGAACAAAACATGGTCTGATTCGGGCCGGCTGTTGGAGGATGGCAGCTATTCTGGAAGAGCGAGGCTCGTGGGATCTCTGCAGCCAAAAGAGGGCAGATCATAGTTATCAGATAAACAGCATAACTTGAACTGGACTTCTCCTTCAGCATTCCCCATGCAAGCTCCCATGCAACAAGTTTCCATTCTATCTGTGTCCTAGAGGAAGAAACCTTCATCTCATCAATCATCTTTTTGCACTTTTGGACAAAAGTGCTGGAGGAGGTATTGACAGAAGCTCTTCTCTTCACAACCCGTCTTTCCACTACTTTTTGCTTCTTGTCTCTGTCTCTGCATTGGTCATTACCAGCCAACCATCCTTTTTACTTTGGAACTGACGACCATTTGCAGTTAATCACTGAAAAAGAAGCATATGTGACTATTTTTCCTTTTCTTCAAAATGCAAAGAAAAAAAAACACTTCCTTTCCTAAGAAGACCCAGATGTTATCCCCCATCCATGCCATGCTACACTCTGCCTCTCTGGGACAGAAGCACACAAGACACCTTTTCATGTCAGACTCAGAGGAAGCCATCCTTAATGACTGGACATGCACTCCTCCTCATCGTGTTTCTCGCCCTCGTCATCACTCTTCCCCCTCTACTCATAAATTCTCCCACACTTCCCATTAGTCACCTTCTCTGATTCGTCACTCCACAGCCCTTCAGACTCTTTGCCCCATGTGTCCGTTTGCAAGCCCCCTGACTGACTCCACCCCACGGAAAAGCCCGTTGGCCAAGCAGGTAATTCATCCCTTAAATCCTCCCCAGACACACCGAGAAAGTTCAGCACCTCGCTCTGTGATCTTCGCCGTAATGATGCCCTAAAGTTGCTGTGGCGCTTGTGTGAATCAGCACCAGAATTAAAACGCCGGTGTCACATTCCATCGATTTTGAAGGGACCCAGGGCTAAAGTTCCCCTCCTCTGGTCCTCTGGAAGATCCAAAAGGGAGGGTTTCTCTCAGATGATAACAGAGATAAGTTTCAAACAGCCACTGAAATAGCCCTCAAATGCCTCCCATATATTACACATCTCCTTTTCATTTGAAGCTGCTGTACATTTTGCCAGGTCACGCTCAGGTCATTAAGATGCATATATAAATCAGTCTTTATGTGGCTGCCAGTCACGGACAGGCGAAGTCACGGCTGCACGATGCGCGTCCTACCAAGTTTAAAATCATCAACTATACATAATACATAAGCGATGCATAAATTTGCCCCGAATGAATTGAGGGAGAGTTTTGCGGGGCTCCAGCGTGGTGCGAAGCGCGATGTGATCATGCATGGAACTCAAGCTATTGCCTGCATTGACTCGTCCGCCTGTCTCCTGCGGCAAACGAGAGCGGGAGCAGGTGTGACTGCAAACATTGACCCATGGGAGAACTCTTGTCTCTCGCCCTCTCTCTTTCTCTCTCTCTCTCACACACACACTTTCACTCTCACATACTCATTTCTCTAACTCTCTCAGCCTCTCTTGCTCTCTTTCTGCACACACACACACACATATACACAAACACACACACACTCTACATACATACATACTCCCTCACATCGAAGAATTCATCACCCCTGGGCCTGTATTCTCTCATTATGTGCTGCAATCATCCATGTATCCCCCATGCATGTTCCATAGCTAAAGGGATAAAGTTGTGTTTTCTCATAATATAGGCTATTTATAAAGGAGAATGTTTGCCACTTCATCATCCTGCGACCTACTTTCCGCCTTTGACTGAGTGAGCAAAACGATGTAGAATTGATTGATTGAGTTCATCTAATCACAAACATTCGCCATAAGTAAGTGCATCTGTCTGTATGATGTAACTATATTGAACTGATGAGTTCAACTGGTTCATGAACAAGAGCGAGGCATATGTTTGGATGAGTATAATTTTTTGTAAATTTCAGACTCGTCCATGAAAGCACCTGCCTGTGGCTGACTCCTGTTAAATATAGTGTGAAGAATAATAGAGCAGGTGTTCGCCGGCTTTAGATTGGGGGCGATACTGGCAGAAAAATGGGTATGACATACACACACACACACACACAGAATAAAAAATAGCACCTGTTCCATTCATATGTCTGTCTAGGAGACATATAGACATTTTGACAGACATAACCCGAATACAGAGTGTATTGCTGCCATTAAGACATCTGTACAATGTGTGTGTGTGTGTGTGTGTGTGTTGGGAGGGTGGGGGTGTTGTGGCCTGGGGAGGACTAACTTTCACAACACTGAGACAAGGAGGAATAAAACATCAAAGCAACTGGGTGCTTATATGGCGACGGCAACCAACGCTTTATGCATTACCATAAATTGTAAAATCACAATGGATTGTGGTCGCAATTGTGGAATTTAAAAGTCACAAGCCTGACTGATCCATTTTCCAGCCATTTCATTTTATCGCCCTCACAAAAAATGTATTTCTGCCCCGAGTTGTTCACATCTACTACAAAACCTCTGTGTTGATGACTAAATGATTAAAGTGAACATGAATGTTTCCAAACCTCAGAAGCACCACCCACCCACCATTTACCTCATTTACCAATCGCCGCCATCATCATCCTCCAGTTTGTGCCATACCCCCCTGCAGATGCTCGTAAGCCCTCATCTTGACTGGAATTTGGATGCAGAGTTTCCAGTGAGTGTGTGCATGTTTGTGTGTATGTGTGTGTGTGTGTACTTATTCATCATGGAAACCCTTCCAACGGCACAGCCCCTTTCTTCAAGTCCTCGGGGGTCACATTCAGCAGAGTAAATTATGATGTGCTCCGGGATCGGCCAACATCCCAGGTTAGGTGTTGTAACAACGGGCGTCCTCCCTCTGACTCTGAGCAGATGTTGTTTGTTTATAATAATGACGTGTGAACCCCCCACCAGCAGGCCTGTTTAGGAGTCCCACAGGAGCCAAGTTGGCTTTGGTGCTCATTTGCATATAGGCACTCAAACGCACTCCCACACACACACACAAAAACATGCAGAATATCGGGACACTTATGTAAAGCAGTTGTTTAGATTTAGGAGATTTGAATGAATAACTGTGGGAGAAAGAAAGAGAGAGAGAGAGATGGAAATACTTTTAACTTAAGCAGAAAAGCTCTGGGGGAGGACGGGATGACCATCCAGCGGAGGAGAGGGGGAAGCGGCGCCAGATTCTTTAAGGCTACACCATGACTCATAGGTCAAGGCCCCCGTGCGTGTAAACAGGATTTTTCTCATAATTTGACGGCTGAATCACACGCTCAGCTCACACGGCGTGCTTTGCCTTCACAGTTCCCGTTCGATTCCAGTAGCGTTGAGCTCTCGGGGAGCCGGGGAGATGGAGATGCAGATAGAAACGATAGGGTGGGAAAAGATGGAAAGCTGTCAGCGCTGCGGCCTTGGCCTCAGAATGAGTGCATATCGAGCAGCGGTGGGCGGCACGGGGGTTGAGGCTGATGCTCGCCGGCGTCGTTTCTCATCCCTAACGCGGCGGGGCGGAGCTGACGGTCGCGATCACACCTGACGCTCATGTGCGGCGCTTTCAGTTCTTTTTCCCCCCACAGGGCTGGAATGTGTTGTGAAGGCATTTGGATGTGAAGGTCAGGGTTAGTGTGTCAGTGGTGTCTTGGTTTATCTCCTGATCAGCGTGCTGGATGAGGATGACTGAAGAGCTGGGGCTGGATAAGCTCTTCTCCTCTTGGCTCTGTCTATTTTTTTTTTTTCCTTCTGGAAATTGTTGAGTCTCAATTGAGAGTAAATTGCACTAATAAGAACAACAGGGAATACGAATATTCCCCCGAAGTTAGGATCGGCTGCTGCTGGCTCCTCAAGGAGACCGATGGCGAGCTTCGAGCAGCCTGGCTCACACTTTCCTGTTATTTATGTAATTTGTTTTTCTTTCGTTCCTTGAAAGAGGCCGTGACCCCCGAGGAGACTCCCGGTGCGTCTGCCTTTTAACAGACGCGTTCAGTACCCAATCAGCATCGTGGATTTCTCGCATTCTGGAAAGACGGTGTCAAGGTCTTAAAACCTTTAGGTGAAAAGTGTGTGTGTGAGTGTGTGCCAGCTGAGAATGCCGTATTACACAATGTCACATGCAGCAGTCAGGCATCCCTGCAGCTACGTGTCCCTTTCTCAGAGTCATCTATTAAATACCTTCAGTAGACCAGAGATTTATGGTCTCTATTTAACAGTTCCTGAAACCAGACTACTGTTGAGTCAACTGGAAGAGCGCAAGGGGGATGATTTGTTCTTTATTCCACTTACAGTGATCCCCCACCCCACCACATACACACACACACACACACACACACACACAAGCCAACACACTCTCACACACACACAAATACCTTAATAAGAGCAGGTGTGTCTCCCTCATCAGCCCAGCTGCACAGCAGAGCACGAGTTGGAAAGGTAGAGCGAAGGAAAGACACATATTCTGTGTGTGCGTGTGTGTGAGAGAAAGTGAGAGAGAGAGAGAGAGTGTGTGTGAGGAATGAGGGAGGAAGAGGAGGAAAAAGACAGAGAGTGCAACAAACAGAAAGAGCAGAAACGGAAAGACTGGCTTGGAAGTGGTGAGAGAGCGAGCTAGGGAAGAAGAAGAGTGGGAGAGAGAGAGAGAGAGAGAGAGAGAGAAGACAGAGGTGGGGTTATTGAGTGAGTATGAGTGGCAGAACTTTAAGAGGGCAAAAGTGGTTTCAGGAGGACTTTAAAGGCTCTCGGGAAAGAAAAAAAAGGGAAGGAAGAGGGAAAAAACACCTAATAAGAAGGAATGAATGAGAACACAAGCAGTGGTCAGGTTCTGCACGGCGAGCCGTTCTAATCTTCTCTCTCCTGAGGGCGTTTTTGGAAGCCTCTCTCATCAGTCTGGGCAGGACTCATTTGTCCCTCTATCCCTCCCTCCTCCTTTTCCCCTCTACCTTACTTCACTGCAGTACAGCGTAACTAGAACCACGCGATGACTACAGCATGAGAGGAGAGTGAGAGAAAAGGGAGAGAGAGAGAGAGAGAGAGAGAAAGAGAGATCAAGGAGAGGAGAGACTAACACACCGCACACATTGGAGTTTGGAGTCACTGTGCGGCTTTGCAAGGTGAGGGGAGACTATGTTTAACAGTTTGTGAGCTCTCACTGTGCGTGCATGTGCGTGCGTGTGTGTGCACGTGTGTGTGTCTGCGTGCGTGTGTGTGTGTGAGCGCGACTGAGATTATGTTTTGAATTAGAGCATTGAGCGTGCGGGGTGCGTGCGCGCCGGGATCTGTTTGAAAGTTTTCTCTGAGTCCACCTGGATGAATGCTGGTATTCATATTTTGATGTGTACACTGTCCCTCTGTCACTGATCAGACTCTCAAGAGCGTGTGACAGGTTTGCCTTTCCGAGATCACAGTTTGGTGTGTATGAATTACCCTGTGAAGTGGAGCAAAAGACGCCTTTAAGACGCGGCGTGCACGGGGCGGCGTGCGAGCATGGGTGCGTGTGTACGTGCATGCATGCGCACGTCCGTCTGCACGTGTGTTTGTTTCTCTTTTTTGACTTCGCTTAGATTTCTTGCCGGTGGAAGTTTTCGAGGGCGGCCAGAGACTGTGCAGCTTTTGTCAGGAGTGGACAGTCAGTGGAGGACAGACAGACTGTAAAGAACCCAGATCTCATCTGGCCACAATATGGGCTGCCTGCACAGTTTGCTGTCATGTTTAAAACGGCAGGATTCCTTTCGAGTTAAGATTTGCATTTGCAACAGTCGCCAGATGTGTGACAGCGATGGGATGTAGAAATGTAGAATACACCGATTTGCAGATTTTTTTGAAGGCGAATCTGTCGGTGCACCTATAGCTTTGGAAGAGGCACTGCCTTGCCCATACCTGTTTTGCTCTTGTATTACTGTTTAAACTGCGCTCCTACATGCTCTTACTCTTCTCTCAATCTGTATTATCTCCGCGCTCTCTTCTTCTTCTTTGTTTCTTTCTCTTTTTTTTCCTTCTTTTTCACCCTCACCCCCTCTCTGTCTTCCTCTCTCTAAGCCAGAGAGATTTGTCTGTGCGGTGCGGTTATCCCCGTTGGGCCGCAGCCCACCGGTGACAGCTGACAGGCGATAGGTCGCAGGGTGGGGCCGCGGGACCGGAGGGTGGGGCCCCGCGGTGAGGGTCACTGTGGGAGGTCAGGCTCAGGTGCTGGAATATTTGAGATTCCTCTGCTGTGCTT
>OMLF01013805.1:0-11814 GCA_900302615.1 Holocentrus rufus | reverse complement strand
TTGTAATTTTTTTTTTTTGCTCATACAGCATGTAAGCCATTTAGGGGAATTAGAAACAAGGCCAGTGTGTACTCGCTGCACTTCTCCTCACCCACTCTGTATTTTTAGTCAGGAAGCCCCAGATAGCATGGCAGCCTCCCCTCCTGAACTCAATGCATTTTAAGCAGGAGACTTAAATTAGACTTAACTTATAGTGCTGACTGACTAAGCATGAAGCACCATGAAGTAGTAGCCATTTAGAGCTCTGTCCCCTCTATTTTATTCCCCTCTAACCTGTCTCTCCTTAACGTATTACACCAATCCTTCACTTCTCATTCTCTTTCTCACTCTCTTTTTTTTTAACTCCTCATCCAAACACTCAAAGTGGAGTGGCCTTGCATTTTCAGCCCTTGAAGAAGCAGTGAAGTATTCCACAATGAAGCAGATCGGTTACTCTAACTGCAGCCTGGCTCCGGCGTGGTCACATACGCGCCCTCTGCCCCGACAGTGTTAGTCACATGGCGTTAAATATCAGTGACAGGCCCGGGCCCTCGCTGCCATGCCTCTGAATCCATCCTTTCACCCTGGCCGCGCCACATCCACAGCCCAGCGCCAGAGGCCTCTTTGCTCGCCAGATGTGAGTTATTACAGGGTTTCCTGTGGCAGTAGACGCCTGTGCGCTCGGAGCTGTCAGCAGAGAGGCTAAATCTCGACTTTGCTTTTGGATGGAGTGGAGCTCTGGCTGTGTGAAGGCAAAATTGATTGGTTGTGTTAACAAACCTTTATTGCCCTGGTGCAGGGCCAAATGACTACCTCAGAGTGGGAATGATTTTCACATCGATAGGTTCTCTAAATCTACACTAAATCAAAATAGTTTTAAAAGTAATGTGACGCCTGCTATCTGGGGGATAAAGCTGAAGTGACCTGACACATCCTCAAATGAATGGCTGTGGATAATATTATAGCTTGCAATGACTTTTTGTGGTTTAAAGGATAATGCCAATATTTTTTTGCACCAATTTTTCTAAGTTCCCCCTCTCCCTTACACTACTTCTGGTTTATCTGCAAGCAATCAGTGCAGTGGGAGACATCAGGGCTTGTTTTCCCACCTTCACAAGTTGCCATTTGCTGCCATTCATTCTTGCACAGTATGAAAAACAACTTCCCCAGACTTGAAAGCTGCCTGAGCTAGGTAATCCATCACAGTAAACATGAAGACTTAATTTAGGTTTGTCAGAGTTTCAAGGTTTTTTTTTTTTTTTTTCTATTTCATTCTGCCTGAGTTGAGTGTTTTCATATCAGTGCGCACATTGCATTGCGCTCTGCTTACTGTCAATCACCTGACATCCAGGAAGAAATGGAAGTGTCTGCCAGGAAATAATCCCTTAAAAGCATGTTGCCTTACAAAGTTTACTGTCACATCCCAGCCTTCTTATTTGGGGCGCCTTTCTTAGTCGGGACAGCTGCTAGGTTTGACACCAAGTTTGTATTTTAAGAATGAAAAACATGTAAATGTTGAATCTAACCTAATAAATTTCATTTCATTTCATATGCAGACTAGACATAGACAGAATAAATCATAACTCCCACAACTCTACATGACACCAATATTGTATTATTCCTTTGGTTATTTCCTATGGTAATGGTAATATTTGGTGCTGTGTTGTAATAAATGGATGTTTCATTGTGATTTTGGCCCCTCCAGGCACTGCTCTGGTGGTCCAGTGGGATCACGTCCACCTGCAGGACAACTACAACCTGGGCAGCTTCACCTTCCAGGCCACACTGCACAACGATGGCAGGATCGTCTTCGCATACAAGGAGGTCAGGGCTCGTTCGTTCTCTGTTTTTTCTTTCTCTTCATTAGTGGTCTCTTCTTCAGTCTCGGCCATTCACTAAGCCAATACACTTCTAACTTGCTGCACCTCTCTCTTTCCGATTGAATCGCTCTTTCTCATTCCCAACCTCTCCCAAACTCCTCTCGCTGTCCTTTGAAATCCCTCACCCTCTTCTAACACTTAGTATAGTCATTTGCCTCCAGAAAGTAGTCTCTGTGTATTCATGAGCCTCTGATTTCACTCTGGGCACTATAATGCGACGCCACCATGACTGACAAAATAACGAGTTTCATGATGGGCACTGCCTAAGAAAATATTACATAATGTCCTCATACTGTTTCCATATGGCTGATATGGTTGTGATATTATTTGAAATGATGTTTCAGGTTTTGGATCACTGCAACATCTGCGCATATGGGAGAGATTATGTGTATTATATATCACAATGATGTCTGCTGAAGTTTCACATTTTAAAAAGCACAGAAAAACAAACTCAATAGAGAAAACAAGGTAGGGATAATTGGGGCAGAGACTATAAGAGTGTGAAATTGCAATCACTGAGTCATCATGTATCATAAGCGTAATGGTCATAATTGTAGGTCTAGGTTCTTTTATGCCTGAATCCCCTTTTATAAGCGGGCTGATAGAGCTGGTTCAAAAGCTGCTTGAGTTTTCGCTAATAGGTATTTCATGACACTCTCCATTATTGTTCTGAGAAAAACAACCTGACCATTACGTTTAATTGGAGTTATTACGTGAACCTTGGTGACTGCAAGGCTTGTTGCCGCTCCGCTATCTCACTTCCCCTTCAAGTATTCATCCCAATTATTGAGTACGTCTCTCCAGCTTAATTCCTCCCCTCGTGTCCTGCAGTTTCATGTAAAACCACTGCATCAACTTCAAAGCTGCTTTGACTTAGGTAGACCGTACTTGCAGGGCCTCTCACTGTTTCCCTGAGCTGGTTCGGTCTTGCCTGCTTCAGATTTGACTATGAATTCTCATTTATTTCAGCCTCTGCTTGGGTTTATTTTCTCTGAGATGAGTCAATCCTCGCAAAGTTGTTGCGCATTGGCCGTCTCGTCCCCAGTATGTGTGTATGTGTATGCTTGTCTCTTTGTGTGAGCTTCTGTTTTGATCTCTCATTTCTCGCACCATTTCTGTGCATTTAGTATTTCATCCACAGCCTCTTGCACACACACAGTCCCATGCATGTGCGTGCATTCAGGCAGTGTGTGTTTCTATGCATTCGGGTGTTTTCGTGTGTGTTTGCATGCATGCACGGTCACATGCACGTGAATATGTTAATCTTTGTATATGCAAAACCACAGTTGCAACCAGTCGAAATGCCCATTCAGTGCACCATAGAGAGCTCTGTGCTGATTGAGGTTGCATCACGCCTTAAAGCCTTTAACACGTTTCTATGGAAGATGGCAATAACCGGGTTGAATTGTCAGTGCTGTCAAGCTGCTGAGGCCTGCTCTTATTCTCCAGCCACCCCCGGACAGACTGGCATGGCCCTGGTAATTGATTTTCCGCTCTTCTATTTCAGATCCCCATTGAGGTGTCACAGATCAGCTCCGTCAATCACCCAGTCAAGGTGGGCCTGTCTGACGCCTTTGTGGTGGTCCACAGGATCCAGCAGATACCCAGTGAGTCTCAAACACACCGCCGTGTCTCATGTTTCCTCACCTGCACCCAGGAACTCAATCTGCAGTCATCCTTTTATTGCACATTTGAGTGTTGTATCGCAAGGGGAGATAGTTGAGAAAATAGCAGGGATTTGAAGCCACCCAAATTGCTCTGATTGTTTTGTATCATAGTCTTTTTATTTATCCTTTAAACCGTGTCTCATAGCGACAGATCTGGGGTTCAGCCTCGGCTGTTTTTGCTTCAGCTCCAGCTGTCACCACCTCTTCCCCAGCGCAGCTCTGCTCCACCTCTCACAGTGGGTAGTGGGCAGAGCCGTGGGCGCAGCTCCAGATCTGCCTCTCGCTTTTGCTTTTGAGTCCCTCCAATTTGGGCCCATTAAAGTTAAAGCAACCTCAAGCAAAGAGGGGGGGGGGGACTTCAAGCCTTTTCATCCGCAGTCAGACATTCTCTCCGGGGCTCTTATTTAAAGTCTGCCACAATAATGACTTGTCAAACACGATTTATTCAGTAATTTAAAAAGTGTGTGTTGATTGTGTGTGTGGAACTTGGATAGCATCTATTTGTCACACTTAATATCTTATAACTGTTCTTCTTCTCCTCTTTCACTTGGTGTCTTTATGTTGATCGGGAAGCACTTCTTATGGCTAAGTTTGTGGTGGCAGCGATTTGTGTAAGTTGGGGTAATTTAAGGGTAATACAACCCTTATTTTGTGTGTGTGGGCTTTTTGTGCAGAATCCCTCTCCAGATTGCAGTCGGCATTAAGAATTCTGCATCTTGAATTTGTGAACCCAGTGCTCTTGTTCTTTATAAACCGAGCTCCCTTTGATGCCTCTGACACAGCATGATGAAACCAGTGTCTACCGGCAGCTTGGTTAAGGAGCAATGAAGTCCAGGATGGAAGCAAATTGAAACTGAGTTTCAGTGTCGTACATGAAAGATGACTCCAAGCGCTGTGTTTTCTCCTCTACCCCTTGGACCTTTTTTTGCTTCTCTGATAGTACGCCTCAAACACCCGCCATGCTGACTCTGCTCCCCGAGAAACCTGACTGCTGAGAACGCCTCAATCCATTTTGAAGGAGAGCTAAAACAACCCATCCACAGCTCCTTCAGAGGCGAACAGCTAAAACAGTCATTGTCTTGCCTTTGTCGACATTGCCTTTGACATACATTGAAAACAGAAGATAGATGAATATTTGAAAAATCATCTGATAGAAAACTGCCTCATCATTGCTAAGACTGCCTGCTGTCACTGTAAACAAAAGCTGAACTCTTGCAGCAGCAGCTGACAGCTGAAAGATTTTTTTTTTTTTTGCTGTGCATGGAGAAAGTGATATTTGCAAAGTGCATACGTTTTGTGTCTGTGTCTGAAGGGAAAAGGGCAGTATTTGCATCTTGCATCTGTCACTCAAAAGGGCTTGACATGCCCCATGAGCAATATGACATTGCTTCTGTCCAGAAAGCAAATTGATGCAGCAACTACGATCAAAGCTCCTTTTAATTATCGGTACAGAAATGGGAGCACCCTGCAGAGGTGTAGACCTTACTATCCAGGGTTGGAAAGTCAAACATGGGTAGAGCCCAACCTTGAGAGAGAGCAGGAATCAGCAGCAGGAGAACCAGAAAACCAGGGTAGATAGTGCCTCCAATCCCACAACATGCAGGTACAGGTTGATGGCTGCTGCTGCATTATTGATTACTGTGTGACCTCAAGTGCTGCTCCGTTTTTGCACTCGGCATACAGAAATCTGGGTTGCATCAGGAGACAATGTGTTTGTTATTCCTAAATAACCCGCTTTGAACAATTTCAGACCTCATTTAAAGGCGATCATCTTGTTAAAAAAAAAGATGTTTTGACAGATTTGTTGCATCTGTATCGCCATGTAATGTATCAAACCAGCTTGTCAAGTTTATAAATGCTATCTGATTGTTTGTATGTTTAGTTTTGATGTCTTGAGCTTATTCTGGATCTGAAATGGGAAAAATAAACAGGAGAGCTCTGACTGCTATAGGCTCAAGTGTTCAGAAGTCATGCCAACTTAATAAAGTGTCTCTGCAGCCAATTACTGCATACCAGCCAGAGCACACAGTGAGAAAGGCATATTTTTAACCCACTTTAGCCTCACCTAGGATGAAATGCTCAAATAAAACATTTTATACTATCTCCAGGCAGTCCAGCCGGTAAAGGAAGATGAAGGGAGAAGATTTGTGAGTGTCCTGTGGCCAGGCCACCTAATTAGAAGGTCAGGTAGCAGCACAGCTACACTTACTGTGTTAAGACCCAGGCTTTAATATCCCCATGCCCAGGCTTTAATATCCCAAAGCCAGCTTATACATTATCAGTCACAGTGCGATATTCTCAAAATAAGTGTAACCAACCCAAACCACCTCCTCCTCTTTCACACCTTGCCTGCCTGCTTGCCAGCCTCTTCCAGGCCCAGGCTGGCTTATGATTAATTTTCTGATTCCCAGCAGGAAGATTTCAGGGCTGATTTGTTTGTTTATTTTCATTTTGAGTTTCTGAAACTATGTTCATCAAATCAGCAGAGGAGCTAAGTACTGTCGAGGAGAGCTTAGTGATTTAATATGCTGGCGATATCCAAGAGCCACGACTGCTTTGTCTGGAGTTGACAGACGCAGTTTTCCTGTCTTTAGTTCAGTTGATTGAATGCAGTGTTACTTTTTGGGTGACAGTAATAATAGCCAGAGTGCTGCTTAATGAGAGTGCAATGAGAGAGTTCGTCCCTCCACCAGACTTGGATGGTATTGTTTCGCCATTGATTTTTAACTCAAGGTCTTGACATCACATTTTCATTGATTTCCACACGATTCTCCGAGGTGGATGAATAAGGAATAAGGCACTGCTTGGCATTGTGATATTCATAACGTAACAAAGAGATTATGCTAGTAGTTTTCCGCTGCATATTTTTTTAGGTTGCAGAATGTTGTCTGTGTAAGTGCATTATTTTCACCAAATGCACCTTTAATTTGATTATGGGCTAACTGAACCAGCTCTTGCATAATTGATGAAACACTTTTTGTAAATCCGCCTTTGTTTGATAGTGTTAATGGAAGGTCGCTAAATCCTCATTAGGTCTTGTTTATGTTGTGGCTGAGACAGGGTTATAATTGCTCTGATTTGCAGCTTCCTCCCACCCCCAGACTAGAGGCCAGCCAGGTTGCAAAGTCTGCCCACATATCAGCAGCCCTGGGCGGGGTGGCTGACCCTCCTCTGGCCCCAACACCATGTCATTAGAGACCAGATAATCCCGTAGCTAGAGGCAAGAGGAAGTCAGTCACCGGGGAGGGAGAGAAGGGAGAGGGAGGGCAATCGTACACTCAGGTTAGTCCTGGCTGGCTCCCATTTGTTGCTTTGATCAGTCGCTCTGTGTCTAATCCAACCAAGCAGGTCAGTGGGCAAACAACACCATGCCATCACAAGCACAACACTATAGGAAGGAGGAACAATTGCATACCAGACCAGAACTCATTCAAGCAAGCAAGACAGCAGCCCTCGCACACCGGGAACTTTGTGACTGTTTCAGTGAATGAAAATGTGAACTCTATGAGGCTCGCAAGTTGTCAGGGTTTATTTAAAGTGCAGTATCAACACACCAAAGTGTCTCAGAACACTTTACAACGACGGTGAAACAGTAAAACAGCATTGAAAGAATGAAAAATATAAAAAAAAATAATGTAAGACCACAAAAATACCATAAAAAAATACAATAAAACATGGGAAATATGGTATACTGCAGCAGTAGAAAGTGAGGTAGCAGGGAAAAGAGGTGGATTTTGAGTCAAAGTCGCTGCTTGCTGTGTGTATTATCATGATCCAGTGTGTTGAATTTCAAATTTCTAGCTCATTGATCATGCAAATACAAGTATTACAGAAAAGCATTACAGTATTACAGGTATTATGTCATGCATTGAATAATATCCTATAATTTCCTGCTTCATTCCTAAAAGAAAATCACATAAAAATCTCATTAACTCTGCAAATTTACCCTTGTGTTAACAGCATTAAGGGATTATTAGCATATCTGTTCAGTTTAAAATACACACAGAGCCTTTTTAGCTTCATATCAACAAAGGATTTATTTCATCCCTTCCCTTTCTATTTTCGCTGCAGTCATGCCAGGCGAAGATGCACGGCCAGCAAAAGCAAGCAGCCCATTTTACGGTGGCCCGCATGAGTTATAAGCGCCAGAACGCAATGAGAGTCAATGATGTATCTAATCAATCGCTCCATCTTACCTCGGCTGATGACTTGCAGCTACAGATGACTGGGAAGGCAGCCTTTCAACAGGGTCTGATTGATATCAGCTCTTGGGGGGGAAATTGCTCCCACCTCTTGCCAAGTCGTACACTGACACTGGGGCACAGAGAGGGAGGAATAAAGTGCTGTGGTAGCATCCCATCTGACCTGATTCTGCCTCCTCCTCTCTTCCCCTCTTTCTTCGGGGACCAGTTGTCCTAGTTTTTATCTCTCGATGGAAGATTTGTGATGGTTTAATCTTTCTCTCTCTCTCTCCTCCTCTGCTCTCTTCCTGTCTTTTTCCTTATTATCTAGATGTGAGGCGGAGAACAATCTATGAGTACCACCGTGTGGAGCTGACGAAGACAAAGATCACCAATTCTACAGCAGTGGAGATGATGCCTTTACCCAGTAAGAAGATTTTTTTTTTTTGTACTGGCTTTGGTTCAGTCATAGTCGTGAAATATTCTGATTCATATGTTTGAGCAACTCTTTTAAGATGTTTTTTTTTTAATCACCAGAAGATTTTCATCTGAAAGGGGCCTCGGCTGTATGTCAAGTATTGAGTGCGTAAACTGCGCTGGCTGGGATCCGACCTGTTTTGATCTTCTTCTTTTTTTTTCTCTCCACAGCTTGTCTCCAGTTCACCAGCTGCAGCGCCTGCATCTCCTCACAGATCAACTTCAACTGTAGCTGGTGTCATCGTCTCAACAGGTTGGACTTTTTCTTTTACTCTTAATAGAGCGTAACAGTCACGTGGTTCAGCTAAGTCCCACCTGGTTCCAGAAGTTCACTGCCTCAGTCATCTCTCCCATTAGAATTCACTATAATCAGAATATAAGAGTTTCAGGACTTGGACTGATCCCCTCAGCAACGAGATGAATCATGACCTTATGAAAATGAATTCACAGAAAAGAATAATCATAAAAGGGCAAAAAAAAGCAAAGATACAAGACTGTGAAGGCTACTTAAATGGTTTTAGAGGGAATCAGTCTCTCAGGCTAGTCTCTGTCTTTCACAATCTTCAAATGAGAGAGAGAGAGAGAGAGAGAGAGAGAGAGAGTCAGTACTGCAGCTAAATTTTTAAAAAGCCTGTTATAATTTGAGTATAAGACAAAACCAGAAGCTTTCATGACACATTGTTCATGAAAAGGAGCAAAACTGAGACAGGAGATTGCAGTGCTAGGCCTGCATGGCTAATTTATTAGTAACGTACCGAATCATGATGGATGTTCGGCGGACGTAACTCTGACGGAACCAGTAGTTTTATCAGGTGGGAAAACAAATATGCATGTGGAGAAGTGACCAGATGTCAACTTTCCCTCTCTACATCAGCTTCAGGCGTGCAAAAACATAGAAGGAAACTTTTCAAAATTGGAGGAGCCACATGAATCTTTTTAGCGATTACAGTTATTTTTAATTTACTGAACATAGATGTCATGTGTTATATTATTCTGTTCTAGTTTGACAGATTTATAGTTTCTATTTTTATGTTTTTGCTAGTGGCAGTCAAGCTAGCAACACTTGACCCGGAACAAACCGTGCAACGGTAAAAGTGACATGATTGGTGGAATTTGTTTTTGGATCGTGGGTTTTATTGTAAACAGGAAATTCAAAGTAAAACATAATTTCTCGGAAGTCATACTTGCATTAATATGTAACGGTTCAAAATAGCTTTCCTATGGTGAGCAGGCTTTGCTAGTGAATCTGATTTTAACTTTTGGGACCTGACTGTTCCGCTCCACAGCTTTACCTTTAATCTCTCAGCCAACATCCACCCCTCCATCCTCATTCATTGTTACCATTAGGTCCAGTCACTCAGCAGCTCTGAGTTGACTCTGGCACGGCAGCAGATAAGTGGGAGACGTATTGTATTGACACCTGGTTCTTGTAATGGAGCTCTCTCTCTCTCTCTCTCTCTCTCTCCCTCTCTCTCTCTCTCTCTCTAAACCACAAAAGGGAATGGAGCTGTACCGTTTATGCCAGGCAGCAGCTCATTGCTCCTCAATATTCACCCAACTCACACCTACTCCATCACCACCACCACCTCCTTCTTTAATTTCATCCTCCCTTTACCTCCAGCAAAAGTAAATATTTGATCTGCTAAAGAATGTTATTGTTTCTGCCCAGTATTTCCTGACAGCTGAAATGTGAGCTGCGGTAGGTTTAGGATGAAGAGGAGAAATAAATTATGAAGAGATAATAGAGGTGTGCTGTCATCCGTTTGAGTTAAGAAAGTCCTAAGTTGCAAGTCGATGGATATCGACCACGCTGATAAATTTCTCCCCGCAGTTTGCTGAAAATGTCTTTTTGGAGGTTGCTGTCATGGTTTAGCTAGCTTGATTCGGAGCAGCCACCGTCCCCTCCCTTGTGTATGCCTCTGCATTTTGAATGCTCTATGCATCAATTATTGATCTGACACTCTTTTATTTTGGACTCATCATTTCTGAGAGTAATGATGTGCGATTTGAAAAATGTGCTGTACATGCACTACACCCATTATGATTTGGGGGGTGAGATCAGATGGCATCGTGGACTTGCCTTTTCGTCTCCTCTGCATATTAAATTGTAAAGCTTTTTGACAGAGACAAATAAATTCGCAGAGCAATAAAGTGAAGTAGTGTTTTCCCTCTCAGCAATTTATGGATGCCGTGGAGAGACACTGTATGCCTGAATAGCAGTGATCTAATTAAGCTGCATTTTAATTAGATATCGTACCCTGTTCATATCTTAGTTTTCAGACGGTCTCTGTCCTTTGTCTCCTTCAACAGCTTCCTTTGAAAAAGGCAAACATGCTTTAAACACACTAATTAAAAAGTGTGATAGCCTTGTTGGCTCGGGGGTTAATGAAAAACGCTGACATTTCGCGAGAACGACCGTGATGAACTTCTCTTTTAGCGATGCACGGGGAAGGTGAGAGCCCGCCGCGTCTCTGCCACGCTAAGTTTCAGGCTAAATCACTTTGCTGTGGTTGATGATCTCTGCAAGCGGAGCGGGGCTGGGTTAATAAGGCATGACACACATCCCTATGGACCGGCACGGGGCCATAACTACTGATGCAGCAGAACGTTGATTTTGTTCGGAGGAAATGCGGGGATTTGTTTACTCAAAACGCACATCTGTTGTGCATCACAAATGTAGCTTGTAGAAAATTAATGACTGTCAAATCATAGATCAAAGCAGGAGAATATTGCGTTTTAATAAGTCTTAGTTTCCCGGCATGTTAAAGTCATTAATGTTGCATACATTTTAAGCGTTATGTCTTGAAATGATGTCATCACAGGCTTGCCATTCTCTCTTATGGTATTCTCAGAGCAGGATGACCTACCGTGACACCGCCGAGTTAACTCAAACAATGTGAAAAGTAATTGCATCGCTCCCGCGCATTGGAGGAGGCAACAGCAAGAAATAGGAGCTCTGGGAAAGAAACTCAATAAGGAAATATATCCACTCTGCCGTGAATGGGGGAAACCTGAACAGAAACATTCTCCCTCGTGGGTTCATTTATATTCAAATGAAGCACCTCGGCCCATTTCTAATTAAGAACACTGTGGCTCAGTTTGTTAGATGGCAACTAGCTGGATGCCAGTGAGAAGAAACAAAACAATAGCTTCCCATAGGGACAGGTTAGACCAGACCTGCTCTGTAATATTGTCGTCTCAGTTTGCATCCCAGTCCACCCTCTCTGGGGAGAGCAGTGGGCAAAAGAAAGGGATTAACTGGGGGAAATCTGTCTCGCCTGATTGAGCAGATGAGGCTGAATTTTTTTACAGGAGGAAAAAAAAAAAGGAATGGGATGATTAGAGAGGTAGAAAGATGAAAATGGACTCCTCCACATAAAGCCATTACCATAACAATATGTTCACTGGAGAAATGAGGCCTACTGGGGATGCCTAAGACTCTCCTCGCCCCATATTGTCCCACCAGTACAAAGCACAGATTCCATTGCTGGCTTTATACCCCGGCATCTCCGCAGCACCAAACGATAATGGGTTGAAGATCGTTTTGATCTGTATGCAATAGGTTTGCTATACGTTTACCACCTGCGCTGACGAATAATTTCCAGAGTAGCAGACTAAGCTTTCCGGCTT
>OMLF01013804.1:2364-15920 GCA_900302615.1 Holocentrus rufus | reverse complement strand
TGGGGATGGGGTGGTGGTTTTGACTGGTCTGTCTACCGAGGGACCCTGGTGGAGGGTCTGGCCCCAGGGGGTCAGTCTGGTGCCCCCTCCCTCTCTCTCTCCTCTCTGTCCCGTCCATCCCTGACAGCCCTCATCCAAAACAAGAACTGAGACACACAATATCAAAGTGAATATGCTGATACCTTTTGTTAGACAGAGGCAGACACTCAAAATTCAACAACTTTATTGATATTATACATCAGCCTATATGTTTTTGAGGACCAATACCACTAATAGCTGATATGTAGTGCCAATATTTAACATTTCAAATTTGAAAATTGTTATGCAAAAGAAACTAAAAATAAATAAATAAAGCTATTACAAAAGTAAGTCTCTTTTAATGAAATGTTTTATTTAAAAAAAAGAATATTACAGATGCAAAATAAAAAAAAATGAGAGAGAGATATTGTGTATATATTGGTAAACTTAAAAATCAGTTTAATCCTAAATGGCATGGCTGCTAATCAGAAACAATATCGACACAGCAGAATGCAAAATGTAAATTCTGAAAAACCCACAAGCAATATAGTTTATACAGTCAAACCATGTTAAGATGATGCCTTGCAAACATACAGATTAGCAGCAAACCATCAATATCTATTATTATTTGATGGAAAACAGTAACACCAGTGCCTAATCTCCAATACACACACGCAGACTTGTCTCACTGCACAGCCATGATTGCATGTTTTACATTCACAAGGGACGAGAAGACTGGCCTGGAGTAACGTCAGGGGGTGGGGATGATCTCCTCAAATTACGTCTCCCATTCCCTGAGCCCCAGGGGTTCTCCTCCCCGCTGCACATTAACAAAGAAAACCTGCCTGCGCGAGGAGGCATCGTTAGGCCGGCGTCAGGCCTCGGTTTGCATGGCAACAGAGGAGCCAGTGCACCTGTCAGAGGTGTGGGTCCCATCTGTACAGTAACAAGCAGCTTAGTCCCACGCCTGCAGCTAGAGGTGGAGCTGGCACCGTCTGGCTTGGGTTACTGCACTCCGGGGAGGGCACGCTATGCATGCGTACTGAGGGGTATAGTGGGGCTCGGCCACGATGGCTCATTGTAAGAACTGGCGATGAGAGCAGGGAAGGGTGCACAGGTGCATCCTCTTTTTACTTTGTTCGGTGTGGTGTGTTTGTTTGTGGTTTGCATGCCTGAGGGGTCATTATGATTCATTGTCTATAAAGAAGCTGAGTGGTCGAGATGTGAGGGGCTGAGAGGTTTATGAGGCCTATAAGCACAGCTGCATCCTGAATGTAGACAAATGGGGCCGGGGCGCTGGTCTGGGGATACAGCCAGGAGAATGAAAACTGTTTGGCTTGTGTTGCACTTCTTATATTAGTCCTTGAGTTTTAGTAAAAAGCATGAGCAGGAAAAAGTTTTACCCAGGGTGCCCGTCTTCTGCAAGGAGTCGGCTATAAATTTAAACAACCCTTTCAGCGATATTGGAATATGGGACAGTGGTGCATTACAGGGTCTTCCCTCTCTGCATTATTCACACACACACTCCCACACACACACACACACATTAACAGACACACACATATTACACTGTGTTAACTCGTGTCTTCCCCTGTTTCCCATATCTCCCCGTGGGAGCACGATCATGTATAGCCCATTTCCTCTCATGATCTGGCCTGTATGGATTAAATATGTAGCCATATCATCAAACATTTAACGCCTGCGCTGCTACAAATCAGATTTCTAATCGAGGGTGGACTTTGGGGACGGGTGCTCACGTGCATGTCTTGATCCTAAGTTGAAGTGAGTGTGCTCGTTACGCGCTAGAGTAGTTCACAGAAGTTAGGCAGGCTTGTAGGCAGACTGGCAGACTTGCCGGTGAAGAGTGTTAATTCTTAGATCATCGTCAGGAAAACAACCTTTTTCTTATCCCATCCAGAAATACTGTGTCGTGTCTACGCGTGTGTGTATCTGTTTCTATTTCTGTGCATGGTGTAGGCCGGGAAGCCTCCTCAGCACTGGGGAAAGTGGGCTAAGTTTACTGGGGCAGAAAATGCTGAAGCGTGACTCAATCCAGCGCCTTCATACACCAGCCTCTGAAATATGCCTCCGTCGCATTCTGTCTGCTCACTGCCTCTCCTACACACACTCACACTCACACGGGGGCTTGTATGTAGGACAGGAAAGAGAGAGGCAAAGGTAGCCAGTATCGCACTGGCCGAGATAGAAAAGGTGAAACGCGTGTGTGTGGGTGTGTGGGTGGGTGGTTGTCTTTGTTTCATCGGTATATCTTGCATAATTTGCGGCTTTCTATGCAAATGTTGTTTACAAGTTGTACGGGTTGTAAGTATGTTTGTGAGACCATGAGTGTTGACTGGATGTGCGTGTGTGCGAGTCTCAAAGGCAAGGTGACCTCCACTGCAGCAAGCATGACATGAGGTGGTGACGGCACGCTCCTCTCTCCTCGCAGGTCTCTATAAAAACAAAAAAAAACATCCATGCATTCGAAAACATGCAAATGAATGCACGCTTGCAGACATCGAGACATTTACTTTGATGCAGATTGACAGATTGGGGTAGAGCAGAGTGACACAGCAGAATTCAGATCACAAATGGTGACTGCAGAGAGTGACTCAGCAGAATCACTCTTCATCTGCACTTCCTGTCCTTCATTATCCCAGACTGACAGATAGACAGATACAGGGCGAGGTAGACAGTCAGCCAGACGAAGACAGACGAAGAGCCAGGAAAAGAAGGGGGGCAAAAAAAGACACAGTTGCTAGAGAAAAGCAGTGAAAGACAGAGGTAGGCAGATAAATATAGACAGAGAGAGAGGTTAGCAGTGATGCTAACAGGCAGAGCAGCAGGCACTTGGAGAAATGCAGGGAAAGGATAATAACTCCAGTATGACTTACAGCGTGTCAATAAAAACACTTGAGGTGAGCCAGACATCCACTTAAGCAGAGATGAGGCACAGGGTGTTGCATTCCCAGCCAGTGGTACAAAAATATTCTGCTGAAGGAGAAGCACTCTGCTGATATTTTGTTTAAGTGAAAGTTAAAAAAAAATACTGCAGTAACAGCAGAAAGTAGCTTATCTAAAATGAATTCAGAGTGAAAGATTTATTTTTCGAAAACACTGTTGCATTGTGACCTTTTGAAGCAATTCTGTTCAAACTCAAAGTTCAAACTCTGTTATTTGAATTTTTGGAACAATTTGGATGTTAGAAAATGAAATGCACAACCAAAGTAAAGCTGACTGATCGGTCAATGCATAAAGACCACAAAACCCTGCAAACTATGTATTCTCTAGTGGCTGCGATTTAAAATGTAGTGATGTATAACAATTGACCAAAGTAGAAATACTGATATTAACAAGCACTTAAAGAAGTATAAATACTCAGCTCCTCAGCAGTAATGTGAGTAAATACAGGTAGTTCATTCCACCTGTCCCTGTCAGAGGGGCAGGCTGTAACACCTTATGGTCCGGTGTGTGAGGTTGGCAGTAAACCCTTTAGTCAGTTGGCTGCAAACAGGTGCTTAAGAGGCTTTATCACCACGTCTGGAATAGTTCACACTATTTTTGAATATGTATGTGTGTGTGTATGTGCTTCCTGAGGCTCAGTTTGGAAGGTTGCCTGTAGTTTGATTAGCACACATCCCCACTTTCCATGCCAGAGCATAAAACTTCCACGGCAGTACAGTATCCATGCGGATGTCATGGTCAGTCACACAAACACACACACACAAACACACATGCACACACACCTATACACACAAACACACTACCTCTCTCTCTCTGAGCTCAACTTGAAGACCAGTACTGATCACAGAGCTTCTACAGACTAAGCAGTATGATAGGCTTGTTGAGGTCTTTGCTCCAGTGCCAACTGTGTGATCTGCAGTGCGAGCTGCTACAGTCGCCCACACTGTGGTGTTCTGGTTGCTTACTGGATTAGTAAGCCACTAAGGAACCATGAGATAACTAGCACTGAAGGAACTCGGAAAACAGGCTCAATCTTAGACACTCCACTGCCTCAGCATGTTTCATTTCAAGGTACTGTAAGATATGTGGAGGTGGACTTTTAGCAAGCACAGTTACGTGGTGTGTTTGTGTGGTTTACCTCTGTTCATGTGATGCTGTAATCTTTATCTCGTTTTATGATTTGTTGCCAATTACCCTTCTACTGCATTATACTTTTATATGTATGACATTATAAAACAAATGCATATAGTTATGTATATCAATCCATACATATGCGTCGCCTTTGGCCCCTCCTAGTGCAGAACGTGCTGTGAAAGAGGATGCGAGGGGGGTGCCCTGACATTTATGAATGCATTCCACTCTAACTATATACTTACATGTAAATCACACCTTATGTGTGCGTGCATGTGTATGTGCTTGTGTGCATGCATGTGCTCCTTTGTGTTTGTCTATGAAATGTCTATGTCTGTGATGGTGTGTAAATGCATACATACAGTCATGTGAGGTGATATTTAATTCTCTGTAGATGGTCTAATCTCAGGACTAGCCATTTTCTCCACTACTGTCACTTGTAGAGACACACGCTCTCACACACACACGCACACATGCACACATGCACACACACACACTGGATTACACACACACACACACACACAGATCTGGGTTTTAACCCTGGTCTTGCCAAGGAGGAGTCACACTGAGACACGTTGTTTCCTCTCTGCTGGAGGCTAAGCTCTTCACTAATGACAAATCCTAGTTCAGATAGGCTACCTGCCGCTCTACACTCCTCGCTCCATTCAGGCCCTACGTGCTGCATGCTTTACAAGTCTTAGTGGCCATATACTGTCCATCTTCACCATGCTCGAGCATATTTACCATGCATGAGCAGCATGCAAATGAGAATTAGTGGGGTATTTCAGAGTTATTAATGGCGGGGTGTTACATATTCACAGCAGAGAGCATTAGGAGAGGCTGCAAGATGAGAGCAATGCTTCCTGAGGGTAAGAAAGGAGTGATGGATCTCTGCACTTTAACACTTCAACTGCGTCTTTAACACCTATGGGCGTGCTTGATGGTGTGTGTATTCGTGGGTGCGTGCGTGCAAGTGTGCACATGCTCTCTGGGCCATGTCGCCAGTAGATTTGGTTTCACACCCCAGTGCTCCTGACCGCACCGTGGACGTGAGGACTTATGAGCCGCTGACCCCGCCGACCTCACGCTCAAGAGAGATCAGAGGGCAAAGGTCATTGTCACTCTGCGTCTGTATGGCAAGAGGAAGAGGACGGGAGCGGGGATAAGATTGAGAGGGGTGTCACCGAGGCGCAGCAGGGGCTGAATGGGGAGAAATGCACCAAGATTGGATCGAGCATGGAAGACAGAAGGGGGAGGTAATAGGTAGAGAAAATGTGAGACGTGAGACATGGAATGAGAGCAAAGAAAACTGATGGGGTTTCATATGGAGGTAAAAGATTTAAAGAAGAGAGAGAGTTGAACTTAGTGAGGGGAGAAATTGAAGAAGAGCGCAGGAGAAGAGTGAGGAGAAATGAAAAGAGATCTCACCATCTGGTTTTGTGGGTCAGTTTTTAAGGGATCTGTGAAAACCATCTTGCTTTATACCAATAATTATGTTTGCTGGGATGTATCTCATTTGCATGGGGACGTTCTAGTCAAGCAGCATTTTTAGGAAATCCTGTATGTCCATTTATGGCTGTATTCTTACAGCAATAAGTATAGGAAATCTTAGGTTCATTGATTTGGGGACGGAAATCCCACAATGCCGTGCAGTAAACCAAGGACTCTTATTTTAATGGATCCAACTGCCGCTTCTATCCAAAGTTTAGTAACATTCAAAGTAATTGTTTAAGAAATATAAATACATGAAACCTGCTCTTACAAGGATTAGTTTAAATTAGTTAATATATTGCTTTAGCCCATTTATGTTTGTCTTCACTGTCTATAAATATTTCTTCTTGTTCATACTGGAACTTCATTAGCATGACTGTATATTGATATCTGTATACATATAGATTAGATATCTACATATAAAAATAGATCTAAGATATATATTTATACATTTCTATATCCTGTGTCCTATATTCTGTGTCCATTAGTCACCTGCCTGGCTACACCTGTTGCTCATGATTGCGTTGCCATGGAAACCTGCATTCGTATTTCACGGTCACAATAGTATTTCAATGGTCACAATAGATTGTATGAGTGTTTCATTTCATGTAACCTCTTGGACAAAATAGATATCAAATAAGTAACGTCCCTAACCAAGGACAGAGGAAGCTTCCTTACAAATGAGACATTTACAAGGATCGCTGCTCAGTTATTTCCCTGTAAGGCAACTGTCTGATCACATCCTCCTATTTACGGCTTGTTTTACCTCAGCCTGAGTCATATAGTCACATCCTGCTCCTTGCTGTAGCCCCGATAGACTCACTTCCTCCTTTGTCCTCCTTTATCCTCCTCTCTCTGACTCAGTCTCTCTCTCTTTCGTTTTAACCAAGTCTGGTTAAAGAATAAAAGAGAGTGGGGGGCACGCATTCCATCGGTGCTCGCCTCAAAAACAAAAACAAACCCGTTTCCATGGAACCCCCCACCAACTTCCTTTATCCTGCTGCTTCCCCTCTTTTCTGCAGCTTTACTTCCTGCCTCACTGAATCATTTGCCCCCTCTCCCGTGCGACCTCTTCCTCCCTCCCAGCACTCTCGCCCCTCCCCCTCCTTCTCAATCAACCCCCACCAACCCCGCATGCCCTGTCCTCTACCCCTCCTTATCCTTGTTACATAAGCTTCCAGTCATAGATCCAGGCCATATCTCAGTTGTTTTCCCTGTGCGTCTCTGGGAGCTCCAGCGTCCAGGGCCAGGCCTTAATGAGGGCCCACAAAGGCCCATTGATGAGAGGCCCAGTGTGCGAGAGGATGACCCAGGCCAAGAGCACCCCAAACTGGGCATCAGCTGCCCCAGGCACTCCCTCCGCACAAAGACTCCCACTGTGGACAGAGACCTGAAAGGGCAGAGAGAAAATGAGAGAGAGAGCAAAAACAGAGACAAGGGGAAAAGAGGGAGGAGAGAGTCTGTTTGAGACATTTTAAAGAATGTGAGAGTATGATATCAAAAAAACAAGAGAAGCCCATAATGAGTTAATCACATATTAGTCGCCTCTCTGACTGTCAGTGCCTCATCAAGCCTTATGCTTTCTCCTCCTCTCCCTCTCTCCCCCTCTCCCCTCCCTGTGCCAGGGAGTTGCCCGTCTCTTCATCTCTTATGGATCATAACTCAGATTAGAGGAGGGGACTGTGAGCCTCTGTCCTGTCACAAGAGCTCGTCAGTAGCCAGGACTCACTCACAAGGGAGATAGAGGCACCCTAAGGAGACCTCCGCTGTATTTGGAAACCCCGGGAGCAGCATCGAGGCGTTCGGAGCCAAGTATTTAGCTCAGATTTGGAGCGCTCATGTTTGGGAAGCCATCCTGGATGGAGATTGAGAGGAAAGCGTGGACAAGTGAAGTTGGACTGTTACGGGCTGTCATGGCAGAATTCCCTGGGGAACACGGATATTTCATGCCTGACATGGTTTAATTATTCCCTGTGAATGCATTTTCACTCACTGTTCAGTATCCTGTGAGAATTCAGAAACATTGGAGAGAGAAAAGCTGTGCGGGCGTACTTCGCATCTTGAGTGAAACTCTTCAGTTTCTCCAGTAAGATCCAAATATCCAGATTGTTTTTTTTTTTTGGGTTTGTTGCATCAGCTGAACGATGACTCTGGCGGCGCGGCTCGAAGACTTAGAGGTCACCCTGGAGCACATGCTCATGGATGTCTTTGTAAGTTTGCACACCCTTTTTTTCTTTTTTTCCCCCCATCCCCTTCTCATCTTTTATTTCCTTTTCCTTATTCCCTTTTTCATCCTCAGCATTATCTACCACAGAGGGCTCTCAATTCTCACTTCTGAGCTTTATTAAGATGTCTCTCCTCACTTTTCTCTCTCTCTCCTCTCTCTGTGTCATATGGGTGACCTCTCTAGTGTATAATTGCGGTTGGAGACCAGAGGCCAACATATGTTCATGCCTCCTTCCAGATGCGCTCTCATTAATCGGCACAGACAAGAACACACTGATTAAACTCCTCACTCTCTCCATGGGGTTTGGAAAATAGATGCCCACTGACCAGGAATATAACCCAGACTGCACGGCCTATATGACTCAACACAGGGTTATCCCTCTAAGTTTTTGGTCTTTGGAGGCGCAGTTACTCAGCATGCGAGGTTTCATCAAACTCACTTCAAAGTCTAAACTGTAGGTACAGTGCAGGGCGTCGTTATGCTTTGGTCTGCAACCTTCGCATTCATGCCAGCAGACAACCATAAATCTTTTGATGATGAATGAATGAGATCTCCGAGTAAGGGGAGCAAGGATTGAGTGGAATGAGGAAATGAAGGATGAAAGAGGAACGAGAAATAGAAGGAAAATCTGATGAATGTGATAGTCAGGTTTCTGTTGCCCGTGACGCTTGGCTAGAGGTAGATTACTCAGGCCCCTGCGGTTTACAAAGCACCAGGGCTGTTTAAATGATAAACTGCTCAGCTCTGCACTGCTTCGCTCAAAACATACGTACGCGTGCACGCACACACATATACGTGCACGGATGCAAACACACGCAGGAACATGCGGTCTGTCGCTCGCCGGCTCGCTCGCTCTCTCTCACCAACACGCAAACAATGTAAATACGACATCAGACTTTCTGGTTGCTTTGATCTGCCGGCTGCCGTAATGAGTTTGGTCGTTAAGCTGCTGTTTCCCTTTAACATTGTTTACAGGCACAGGCATCTGTTGGAGGGAACAGTAATCTGTCCTTCCCTGAAATAGATAGATATAATGCAGTGTGCTCCCAATGAACATTATCTGCCACAACATGCATCAGCACTCGTTCGGTGCTGGTGGGCACTGATGTCACCGATACATTAAGAGATTTGAGGCATGAATCCGTCAACCTATTTTGGAGATTTTGTCATTTCCATATATTCAATACATGATTTATGACTCAGGCTATAAAGATTACTGCTTATGGCCAGAACAGGATTTGGAAATGGGTCTGTATTATTCATGCACTACATGCGAAAAGGAAAATGTTTCGTGCCTCTACATTCCCTCTCAGTGTCCTAATTAAACTGCTTATTTATTTATTTCTCTAATTGCTGGAGGAGGCTGGAACACAGAGGGTTATCTGACCACTTTGCATACTTAAATTAGAAATATTCAAATCGCCTCCACCCTCCACTCTTGCAAGCATACATGCTTATAACATATGGTGTCGCATGCACACTGGCACGCTTGCACACACACACACACACTCACACACATTGATGTATACACAGAGATGCACACACAAGCTGAGAAGAGGCTTATTTCACTGAACCATCAAATGAAGGCAGGGAGAACTCAGTGTATCTCAGTTAGTTGAGAAACACTTGGATTATCGTGCTTTTACTGCGAGGCTTACCAGCACTAGTGATGTGTCAGGCATCCCGGCAACTTATACTCCTGAAAACATGATGTCAGCGGGTTTCAGGATATGTGCCTAACAGCAAAATGTTCATTTAACATTGAGTATGCTTTTTCTACTCAGTGCAAAGTACGTGATCAGTGAATCTGACTGGTTTCCAGCATGTGCGTGCGAGTGGTTTGAGCATTAACTCAGCTGGGGAACGACACCAGGATCATTAGAGGAATATTATGGGTCATTACAGTAGCAGCAGTGCTTCTCCACCCTCCAGTAGAGAAGGATGTTACACCTCCTGAATCCCATCCACGCTGTAGCCGTTAGCGCGCAGCTATTTTCATTATCAGAGCAGCGCATATGAATGATTCAGGGAAGCGGGTTCAAGAGAAAACAACTGGCTTTTACTACTTCCGCTACCACAAGAAAAGGAGGTCAGGGTTTTTGCTGTCCTGAGTGTTCGCAGAAAGCTGGAGGTGCCCAGAGAGGTGGATTCATTTGCTGTCTTGACGGAAAGTAGACTTTCAGGTCAACAGTTCTGTTTCCTCTGAGCTCTATCGCAGATGTAAAACACATCACTGCACAGGACACGGCTACAAAGGCATGGCTTCAGCTTGGAAATGTAATAAAAGAACCAACTGATCTGGTTACAAAGGAGTCTTCTTGTTTTTTACAGAAATACAAGTTGAAATCCTGCACTTCACATTTTCACAAAGCCAGCAATATTGTGTAAATACAAATAGAAACCACAAAAACAGACTTAAATGTATTATGGAAGAAACAAAAAAACATTTCAATTTAGCAGTGGTTACCCTAGCATGACAAACAGCTTCGCCCATAATATACTCCCATTCAAAAGCCCAGGAGGGGTGAAAAAATATATTTGTTTCTGGTGGCGTACAAATTCTGCAAACTCTAGATCGAAATTTCCCATAACACAGCTGCATTCAGCCTAGGAAAAGCACTGCCTGGCGGTGTTGACATCTGAAAATCCAATATGGAGGCGGCAGTAATTCTTGTTGTTTACTTCCAGCCAGTTTTTTATTCAAATGTTTGTTGATTACAGAAATCAGCAGAAGAAAGAAGCTGCATGGTCGGCATTTAGCCTCCAGACAGGCCTAGATGGTAAACATTAATCATAAAAAGTAGCGTTAAATGTAATCTTAATGTCCCAACACACCCGGTCACGCCACATTTTAACTCCATCGAGTGAAGAAAATTCATTGGCTAAAAATAGGCCTTAGCACCCCATTACAATTAAAATAGTAACCACAGAAAGTATGTAGGAATGTTTTCCATAGCTTGATTTTCATGACATCTGACACAGTGGGTTCTTTCACACAGTGACGTATGCAGCGACACAGTGACAAAGACCCAAGGCCTAAATAAAGCTGCATCATGATCTCTTTCGGGTGATCTCAATGGTTTTTTTTTTTTTTTGCATATAGAAAATCTGTGCACGGTGTCAAATCAGCTCCTGCCAGAGCTTGTGCGTAGTGCCTGTGTTGACGCATCAGGCATCCTTCAGTCGTGTCAACTGCGTGCAGGAGCAGGGGAGAGGGGAGAGCGGCGGAGGATGCCTCACACCGTCTCACACAAAGGCTGACAGAACACGTCAGGAAATGAAGTGGCGTGATTAAAAATGCATTCAATCCCTGTGTAGTTTAATTGAATCTCCTCCTCACGCACCTCACAAACCCTTCCACCCCCAAACCCCCCTGTAACACACACATCCTCATCCCTTCTGTGATGCAGACCTGGAGGCAGAGTCATACATCGCTTATTTTACTCTTCACCTAGATACCCCCCTCCTCCTCCTCCTCCTCCTCTTCTGTCACACTCACCGAAACAGAGAGCTCAGGACCTCAGCTGGATCGGATCTCTTGTTTCCATCACAGCTGTATTCTCTGGCTCCGCCGCGGCCCCTTTTCATTGCCGTCTCCTCTCTTTCCAGCGGCAATAAAGCACTGGCTCATATCTGTGGGAGAGCCGGCCGGCCACAAAGGGCCCGTGGTCTCCGAGTGCATTCATCCTGCCAGGAGCACAAACACGGCGACGCGCTGATAGCAAGAGCTCGCCCTGTCTGCACACTGAGAGTTGTATCGCTGTCTTATGTGTGAATCGCGAGAGTGTGTGATCTGTTCTCTTTTGAGTGAAGCCCCCCACTGTGACTGTATTGATTCAGATGCCAGGCTATTGACTGGGGTTGTATGCGCGGTCATTGTGTTATGTAATGAATGTGCTTTCTGCCCGGTGACAAAACTGCTCAATAATAGCTGGGCTGACCTCCTCCATCTCTCCTTTCTTTCCTTCTTTCTCTCTCCCTCTCTCTCTCTCTCTCCACTGAATAGTTCAGGTCACTGGAGCAGTCTAGATTAATCTGATCATGACATTGATCGGTATAAGGCTGTACTCCCAGTGTAAAGTAACTCTCCTCGGGACGAAGCCACAGTTGTGAGAAATGTGAAAATTTCAAAGTCTTTTCTCTGCTTGCCCAGTTGGGATAATTTTTTAAGCTGATGACTTTCAGAAAGTGTTTATGGAAGAATAATAGCCCTGCTGGTTCCTGTGTTATGGCTCAGGCAGCAAGTGGTTTGATATTATGACGTAAAGCTCTGAGGAAAGTTTATTTCCCTCAGTAATAAGAATCAAAATTGATTAATATGACCATATTTAGCATTCATATGGTTCTCTTTCCTACCTCATTAGTGCCCAGACTGGCTGCAGTCTCACCCATAAAAACAGAGAAAAGACAATTTTCATAAACTTGATCCAATTTTTATGCACATGTCCATAAACTAATAGGCCATTATCATTCAGTGTTCAATTTCCATCATATTCACGCTCCAGTTTCTGAAGCCAACTGGCCCAGCACAGAGAATGGCTTTCCAGTGGGCTTGGGTGAATTATTCAGCAGCCTCGCCTGCTTTTCACTGGGGCAAATTGCACATCTAGAGTCCCATTCAAGTCGGCTGCCGCGGTCATAATAGACTACTGATTGGCCCATTGGAATGATATATTCTAATTCCATTTAGGCCTTGAAGAATGTACAATGGCGGGGTATGAGACTGGATGTGGACTACGTTGGGTCAGACAGAGATAAATCCTGGATTTCCAAGAATCCCCTCACCTTGTCAAGGTTATAAACACGATTGTTCAATTTCTCGATTATTACATTCATTTTTGCATGTATGCCTACAACGTGAATCAAACAAAGACACACACAGAGGCAGGGAAAATATCCGCACAAACACAGACAGAAAAGCAGTCACCTCACTCTGGGGTGAGCAGATGTTGCGGCGGGTGACATGGTTTGATCAGGACAACCTGTCCCCGTGTTCCACCAAATCTCTGAGAGATACAAACACGTCCCAGTTTTCGCGATGACTCACATCAGTGTCCCAATTTCCTAAATGTTTCACAGGCTATCTGTTACCTTTCTAAGCGTGCAAAATGGTTGCCCATGCCTTCTCACATGCACACATATACCACTGAGAGGATGATAATGGCAGTGCATGCTCCCCCATAGAGAAGTCATTATGATTGGTTCTGGGCTGATGGAGGGTGGGAGCCCCCCGTTTCTGCTCATCTCCTCTCCCCGGGCTGGGTGCTACTGGAACAGACAGGACCCCAACACACTGCTCGATAATCAAATTGTGAGACAGGGGAAGACAAAGCATGCACAATGTGAATATGCTCATATTTAGCACAAAAATCCTGTTGTCTTTTATTAAAATAAGTGCAAAAATATAACTCTGTTCCAAAGCTGATGAACTTGTTTTTGGAATTTTCTTGAATCAAATATCTTGATACGAGTGGGTTTATCTGCTTTATTCTGCTTTGTTTCAACATATTTATACTTTAAATTACATGAAACCGAAAAGTGCAATTCTCTCGTCCAACTGGCAGATTTTTTTTTCACTCGTTTTCGGAAAATAAACAAGATTTTAAACGCTGAATAACAGACTAAATGACTTGTTAAGATGGAGGTTTCTTTGCAGTGTTGTGCTGCAGCTCAGTCCCTTGTAATTTCGTGGAGCCTTGGAGCATAAACATCCAACCGTCGTATA
>OMLF01013803.1:46725-58184 GCA_900302615.1 Holocentrus rufus | reverse complement strand
CTTTAGAATTTTTTACTTTTTATTTATTTATTTATTTTTCCTTTAACTTAAAGATGCACTATCCAAAACTGCAGAGGGTCGATTGAAATGAGGACCATTTAGACTCACCTGACCAAAAAGAAAGTGAAACTAATGGTCGATGGTTCTCATCGTTGTCCTGACTTACTAATATATGACATATTTCCATGTTTTTGGTCAGTTGAGTCTGAGCAGTCCTCACTTCCCTCAGTTACTTTGCACAGTGTACCTTTAAGAAACATAAGATTTTAACCTTCACTAGCAGAAAATTGACTTGCTCAGGTGGATATTTTTGCAGTAGAGCCTTGCAGCATCAGCACAAATTTTACATTCCAGTGATTCACGTTGGCCGACCTTTGCAGCTGACTGAAGCTTTATTATATTTGACAGGAACATCAGTGATGTCGGTATCAGCCACTGATGCAGATGACCCCAAGACAGACAATGCTATTCTGAGCTACTCTATCATTGGCCAGGAGAGCATACCTGCCAACGCTGTGACCAAGACTATGTTTGGTATCAACAACCAGACAGGGGCCATCTACACAAGAGATGTAGGCCTGGACCGAGAGGTAGGGGGCGCTACAGACACCTCCAAGTATAGACCTAAAACTGTCACCCTTTCCCTTCAACACATAATTGAATTATGAGCAGCCAGCATATTTAAAAAGGAGTCAAGGCTATAACTGTAAAATTAAATCTAATCTATTATTGAAGTGAAAAATATGGGATGAGATATTGTCAGTGGTTTTCAATGTAAATTGAAATTTGAGACAAACAAAGTTGGTTTTTATCGGAATTTAAGTTTTCTCACCCCATTGGCAAATTGTAATAACTTTAAAGGTTTTAAAGGTATAATGTGTAGTATTTTTAAACATCAATATTTCATTGTCACATTATTGGTTAAACTTTGGTATGATCACAAATGAGACTGTCTATGTCACACCGGTGATGCTGTTTGTGCTTGTACTTCTCAAAATTAAGACCACATTTCCCATAAAACCAGATACTTCCTTTTGCTGAGGGGATCTTTGCTTCTTCAAAGGTTTAGTCATTTACTTTACTGAAGGGGATAAACATGTTGGAAGCGACTTTTTTTTTCTTAGTCTTTTCACTCATTCCACTGTTTGAGTGAAGAGATCAAAAAACCTGAGGACTGAAACATTGCCCTCCTCAATAAAGGAGTCCACATATGGAGTTTGTTGTGTGTGTGGGCTCTTATGCTGTTTTGTGTCCAGCTCAGCAACTTTGACTCATGTGCACAAAACTATTCACCTCAAATCTCCTTGTTTTGTGCCATAAAGCAAAGACCCTTTGTACCATAAAGCTGACCAGCAGATTTTGAACAGAACACAGTGACACATGAGGAACAGTGCTCCTCAAATGTAACATGGTGATTCTTTATTGAAGTTGAAATACCACATGTAGCATCCTTGTGAAAAGTAGCATTTTAAGACACAATAGCTAGATGACTTGTCAAGGTCAAGACGATTTCTTTTCCCCATGGAAGCCCAGCATGTTGTGGCTTTTCTCTCTGAAATGTTCTGTATTCTATTCTGTCCTAGGTGGTGAAAAGTTTCAGACTTAAACTGCAGGTTGCTGACATGTCAGGCATGGGGCTGACGAGTGAGGGTGTGGCCATCATACATGTATCTGATATCAACAACCACGCCCCACAATTCAACCCCAACATGGTGAGTCTCATTTAGCCATTTGCTTCATATCCTGTTCTCCTTTAGACATATTTAGTATTGTGATGTTCGGTGTTTATTTCAGTAAGTTCAATCCAGTGATCTGTGTTTTGTGTGTGTGGTGAATGTAGTACAGTATGACAGGAGTGGAGAACAAGAAGGACTACGAGATCGGCAGAGTGAATGTGACAGACAGAGATGACCGAGGGACAGGAAACTGGGAGGCTAAATACTTCATAACCAGGGGTGACCCTCATGGCAGCTTTATGATCAGTACAGACCCTGTCACCAACCAGGGCGTCCTGACAGTGGTGAAGGTACAGTAAGCTGGGAGGGGAGAGGGAGGGGGAGGGGGTGTTGGGGACTGTTGGGAATGCATATCACATTCTGGCTGGATGTTAAAATGACAACAATGACATTCGTTCCATCCGGTTATATTGGGCGTGTGATCAAATGCTTGGGCATGTGCCAAGCGTTCAGATTTGCAGTCACACTCACAGTCTTCCATGGATATAAAACCAAAAGGACCAGTATCAGCGCAGGTTGTTGCACTAGTTTTTCTTTTTCTGTAACAACCACATAAATTGATTTTAGAACAGTCTGAAGTGTACAACTCAGAAAGGAAGAATTTTGAGAGATAACCAAACGTTACATTGAGGCCCTCAAATATAATTCACTGGCACCATCTAGTGGCTGACAATTGAACTACAAGTTATCCACACAACAAAACTCATTTGGCTTTTCATACAATTCATATATGTTGGTCAGAAGTGGAAGGTGACAAAGAACATTTACTCAAGTACTGGACTTATAAGATCAGTCTTAAGGTATTGGCACTTTGCTATTTCCACTTTGTGAGACTTTATACTTTTACTTCACAACATTTCAGATGGAAACATTACACTTTTTACTGCACTCATGGCCGTAGCTACTTGTTGGTTTGCAGAATCAAGTTTTGCATGTGAAAAATTGTAAGCTAGACAGACCTACAACATTAAAATACTGCTTACAGGTTAATGCATCAATTAATTAATATTTTGAAAGTAGCCCTTCTTCACAATGACTACTTTTACTTTTCATACTTGAGTACATTTTACTGCTAAAACATTTATACTTTTACTCAAGTAAAAGTTTGAATGCAGGAGTCCTACTTTTTTCCATTATAGCATTGGTAATTTTATTACAGTAGAGGATCTGAATAGTTTTTCCATCACTGAGGTTGGTAGATACAGTTTGAAATGTCATTTTAGTCTCCAGCAACAATGGAGACCTTTGAAGTCTGGATGTTTCTGCCTCTCTCCCTCCTGACAGCCTGTTCTGTCCTGTGTCTTGCAGCCCCTGGATTATGAAGCACAACCTGAGTACAATCTGATTCTGACGGTGAAAAATCGCAATGCTCTGAGCAACAAGGCTCCTAACAACCCAGTGAGCAGCGCTACAGTAGTTGTCACCGTTGGGAATGAGAATGAGGCTCCGCACTTCAAGGAGGACCCCATACAGATTGTGGTCCCTGAGTCAGTGGTTCCTGGAACAGTATTGAAGAGCAACATTGCCTATGACCCTGATTATTCTGAACTGAGGTATGATGCAGCAGCTAGAGAACAGGACCGTCCTTGTGCTTGTGAAATGAAGAAAAAAAAAATCTTATTGTGCCTGTCTGTGTGCTTGCATGAAAACACCGCTCTGTTTTGCAGATATGAGATCAGCAGAGATCCTGAAAAATGGCTGGACATCAACAGAGAGACAGGAGACATCATTGTCAAGAGACCCTTTAACATGCGATCTCCCCATGTTAGAAACAATATCTACAACGCCATTGTGAAGGTTACAGGTCAGTTTCCCTAAGCCCTTATAATGCAAAAATATACTTTAAGTCCTGTAAGTTACTTAGTGAAGTACTGGTCTTTTTTTGAATTTGAATTTTTTTTTTTTTTTTACAGTTTGAGTAAGATGAGTTTTGAGGGGTGATCAATGTGTTTAATGTGTTGAACTTAATCCTATGTGTTATGTACATATGTTTACATGTGTAGATGCTGGTGGTGTGTCCACCACTGCCACTCTGACCATCATCCTGAAGGAGACCAACGACTTCCCCCCTCAGCTCTTCCCCCTGAGCGGCACTGTGTGCAGGGAGCCACAGCGCACCAATTCTGGTCTGGTTTTGACTGCCGTGGATGAAGATCGGTCTCCACATGCTGAGCCCTTCACCTTTGAACTACCTGATGAGCTGTCCATCAACTGGACCATTATACAGGTCAATGGTAAGGAGAGAGAGCACCAGAGGGGAATTGAAGCAAGTTCAGGATGGAGTGTTAGTTAACTCGATTTCTCTACTTCACCTCACCTCACACCATTTTCATGCCCTCTCCTTCTCACTTTTCCTCCCCTTTTCAGAGACTCATGCTGTACTTCAGCCCCTTGTGGAGATGGAGGTGGGAGAATATGCAGTGACGTTGTTGGTATCAGACTCTGGCAGCCCGATCCTCAGCTCTTATGCACAGGTCAATGTCACTGTGTGTCCCTGTGACTCTTTTGGAGACTGTAAATCCGAGGCGGCGGCCATGCTGGGCTCCAGTGTGGGAATCAGTCTGTTCGCTCTGATAATCATTATGGCCAGCATTGCACTACTCCTGTGTAAGTTTCATTCTGAGACTACAACATGTCATCTAATCTTAAAATCTTCCTAGAATAAATTCATTAGCAATATAATGTTAATTGGCTGAGGTAGAGAGTTAATACTTTTATACTTTTACTTAAGTAGCATTTTAAATGCAGGATGTTGATTTTTTTTTGAAGGATTTTTATATTTTGGCATTGATACTTTTCTTTGAGTGCTTTGCCACCACTGCTGTTTCATGTTTCCCATGTTGTCTCTGCATGTCTGGACTGCAGTGCTGCTCCTCCTGGCCGTGGCGGTGAGCACCTGCAGTAGACGCCACCACATCAAGAAAGGAACGGGTCTGCTTGTAGGGGAATCGGAAGATGACATACGGGACAATGTCCTCAACTATGATGAGCAGGGAGGAGGCGAAGAGGATGAAGTAAGTCTAACACACACACACACACACACACAAATATACATGGGTGGCATAAATGTGCTTTGGAAATTGTTCTATTTAATAATTGTCCCTGAATGGCCTGATTGTCATATATTCATTTCTGTTATAGTGGTGCATTTGTGTGTATGTGTGTGCATGTAGGTGGATGTGAGTTCTTGAGGTGTTCTTGCTTCCTTTTTGCTCTGTTTGGCTGTATGTTGTTTCATCAGAGAACATCCTGTAACCCGTGCCTCTCTCCTTGCAGAACGCCTTCAACATTGACCTGCTCTGGAATCCCCACGATGCCCCTCCCACCCCGGGGTCTTTCTGCCCGGTGTCCGGTGTCCCTCGAGGCAAGCAGCCCCTGAGGAAAGATGCTCCACATAACCTGCCCTCCCCCACCTACCCACGGAGGCCCCCTGCAGACCCTACTGACATTGAGGACTACATCAATGATGTGAGAGGCTGTCACCATGACATTTTTTTGCTTGTTTCTTTACAGTAAAAGTGTTACTTTTTGCTTTATAATCTAATGCACTTATTGTTTTCTCTTTGCTCAGGGCCTGGAGGCTGCAGACCACGATCCAAACGTGCCTCCATATGACACAGCTCTGATCTATGACTATGAGGGAGAAGGCTCACTGGCGGGCAGTCTCAGCTCCATTGCTTCAGGCAGCTCTGATGGAGACCAGGACTATGACTACCTCAACGACTGGGGACCACGCTTCAAGAAACTGGCCAACTTGTATGACCCTCGCTAAGATGGGCAACAACCAGCAGCCAGATGATCTGCGTGAATCATCCACAGTTAGGAGCACAGACTTTGCCTTGGATACCTCTGGACACATTTGAACACATTTTAGTCCAGGACAGGATTGTGCCAAGGGAAAATAAGTTGATGCTTTGCGAAGCCCCATGTCTTTAATCTGATGTGCCTGAGGTCGTGTTGGGGAGATTTGGACACAATTAGGAACTGATACTGCAATATTGGCACGCTGCAAAGTTTTTTGGGTAACTCTGATAAAAGGGACATGTGAAAGTGTAATCGACTTTTGACATGATCAGCAATGATGAAAGGAACTGTGCATGATATAAGGCAAACAGAACGTGTGTTGAAATGTGTGTCCATGTCTGCCCATGTGTTGTTTAACCTCAGATTGTTCAGCAATTGTGCATACAATCAACAAGACTTGGATATGAAACTCTTTTAAACATTTCTTTTTTTATATATGTGATTATTTTGTAAAATATATTTGCTTTGATATTGATATTGATTTTGTTTTTAAACGTATTTCTCTTTCCATCATAAATCCTCCATTCCAGCATTGGTTAGCTATCCTTTAGGAGGCATCTCATACAAGATACTTGACCAGTTCACACATATAATGTACCACACAATACCTTGTGTGATTAAACTGTTTGGAGGTGAAGACTTTGAATGATGTTTTTAAGTATTTTCATTTAATTTAGATTTTGCTGGTGTCTAAATAAATGTAAATTTTTCATTTAGTGTGTTTTGTTCATTATGAAATGCTGCATTCTTTATAGAATGCACCAGGTTTTACGTATAATATCCATTCATAAAACACTGTAACAGAGTAACAGATTAAAACAAACACTGAATGTTTAAATAAACTTTATTTAAATAATTCTCAGCACTGTAAATGATCAGGGACGTCATTTACAAATGTAAATCAAATCAACACCTGGCCCCTAATACAAAGAAATGTACTTTTCTTTCTGCCTGAGAGAACGCAACCTCACACTATCTCAACCGTCAAGTCAATACTTACTGTATGTCTCAAGGTGAGGAGCAAAAGGTTCATAACAAAAGAAGCATTTACAGAAGAGCTCGCTTCTTTATCATCAGTACGCATGAGAGTAGCCATGATATTTTAGTCACAACATAACCAATCTCAAGCAGAGCTGAACGCTTGTTGGTAACACCTTAATGCCAGTTTGATCGAAATGCATCATTAAGCAAGAGAAAAACAGCAAGCCTACTTTCACACTGTCCTGTCCAAAATTTTGAATCAAACTGAAGCTGAATCCTTGATTTCTCTACAATAACTGCAGAACCCATTTTAATCTTCCCCTTACCTTCTGCTGCGAGTCAACCAAGTTTTCTGATAAAAATACTCTTGCACAGACTATTAGATCTATATTTCAACATTCTATTACAAACCATCATGTTTCTTCTATATAGGTTTGTGACTTCAACTCACACTGATGTACTTTCATCAGTTTCCTGCAGATCACCTAAATCCCAAACAAAACATACAGGACCTTAATCTTAATGTGTGTGCATAGATGTGAGTCACCTAAATAAATGCAAATATATTCAATGTGTACATATAATCTCTGACAAGGCCGTCAGCTTGTTCTTGAAATCAACATTTAAGTCAGTACTGTATGGGTTGATAGTAATAGGGGTATACAGAGTGGGAAATGCAAAGAAAACACAATGCACAAAATGCATTTTCAAGACTGTTTCTCTCTCAGCTAGTCACAGATGTCATGGTAGCATCAAGTTTTTATTAGGCCTTGCAGGGCATTCTAATTTGGCTGTGCATGAGAGAAATTATGGAACTCCATCCAAAATTACCAATCTCACAGCTGTCAACCTGTTTTTCCTATTATAGTTTAGTCTGAGTCTCACCATATCATGAATAAATGGGTCAACTGGAAAACAACTGTGGAGCTTTGTTTGTTTCCACACCATTCCACAATGACTGCAGCACTTTATGAAACTCAGATAAAATACGCAAATCCGTCGTTTCACCTTCAGGGATACAGAGCTTTTTACTGAGGGGTGAAAGCCAGGTTTTGTACTTATGCAGTTTATGTACATCCTCAAAAGCGGATGTAAAAGCTTTTCAAGACACAGTACAGCAATTTTAAGATCAGACCAGCTGTGGATTTATGTCCTCTTCCCGTTCTTTGCGGGGAGGTGGTGGAGCGTCCTCTTCTCCTGTGTCTTGTTTGTCCCTCTCAGCCTCGACCCAGCTCTGTGGGGCGATCATCTTCTTGGGCCCGTGGGGCGGTGGACCCAACAAAGCTTCGATGTCATCGTAGTTCACCACCTCACGCTCTAACAGCGCATTGGCCAACTGCAAACACAGACCATAACTACTTGTTACTTACTATAATTGACCACTAACACTAAAGATAATTAAGTCACGTGGTCAATGACAGTGAAAGGCTCGGGTTTAGTAAAATGCAAACAATAACTTCCGAGGGGAGAGGAGACCAGGTTCTTACCACTGTCAGCTTGTCTCTGTTGTCCAGAAGCAGCTTCTCTGTTTGCCTGTAGGCACGAGCTATCAGCATCTTGGCCTCCTGAAAGAAAAACAAATGCCACCAAATCAGTACATCATTGTGAAAATCACAATGGAAATAAACTGTACCAGCAAGAACACATTTTCATATTCCAGACCCATAAATTAAATCTTATTAAGTCATGAACCCCATTTGAAGTGATTTTGCCCTGGGGAGCCTGATATGAAAAGATATTTGGGCTTGTGTCAAAGTGATAGATTGGAATTTTACACATATATCTGTATTTGTTGCCCTATCCGAGTGTAATAGATCCTCCAAACGTGACCTGTCATCTCCGTCCCTGTCGCGAGAACATGCACTGTACCATGTTATTTTCAGGTCAGTATGCACTTCATTAATTTTGGAGGAACATACTCCCAGTAGAGTGAGTGTTTTTGCATCAGGGAGGGAGTTGACGGGTCAAACGGGTCAGTAAGAAATTGTTTAAATGTCACACTTGAACTGTCATTGCCATTACATGCACTTTAGTACTTGGGTTATTCCCCTCATCTGTAGTTAGCCAATTTCTAAACTGCCATGTAAACAAGTAGCCAAGTGTCATAATCGGGGTAAGGGATAAGAGAAATCCAGTTAATATGGGTAGATTTCATCTGACAAACAGATTCAGAGTGGCAAGACTAAAACATAATTTTAAAATAGACACTCATACATTATTTGTATCTTAATTTCTACTGAGTTCAATTATAGTGAAATTTAAGCATTCCTAACTTTGCTGAGAACCCTCTGGAAGCGCCTCAAGGACCTCACTTTGAAAACCACTGGGTTAACAAATAGCTAGTCCTATTTTAGCACAAATATCAACATCATGGCCGACTGAAATAAAAGCAAAAGCCCCTGGCTTAGCCTCTCAAGATGATGAAGAAAATGAGATTTTACTATGTCAGCATTCACAGTGTGATAACAGGGAGTGGAGAAGTAGTCCAATTTTAGAGCTCACATGGTCCATCTGCTGCTGCAGTCCCTGGCTGAAAGGTCGACGTCCAATGGCGCCTTGCTCCTCGGTTTCCGGGAAGGAGACCTGGCCCACACTGTTGCACATGCCATACTGCTTCACCATAGAGTAAGCCACACGTGTCACCTTGCGCAAGTCATCCTGAGCGCCTGGGAAACACACGGAGGGTCTTTTACTTCACTCATTCAACGAGATGAACAGTCTGCACCACAGGTCAGTGTGTTTCTCGGATTCTGGGTGCTTGTTTTTCCATTGTGAGTGTATTTGTGTGTTCTTGCATTTGCATTTTAGGCATTCGGCTGACACTTTTATCCCATGACATAGCATGATCATATTAGACAGAATGGCTAGGGAACTGAGAAAGAGCTAATCAGAAAGATGAGGGATGTTTTGAAAGCAAGTGGCACGAGTAGAGGAGGGCTGATCTAATCGATTGGGAGGAGGTTGAAGTGTGTGTGCAAGCAGTTTCAGGTGAGCAGTAGATGGTGTGTACCTGTTGTAACCTTGTTGAAGGTAATAGCCTCAGCAGCTCGTCCTCCTAGAGCCATGCACATCCGCTCAAACAGCTGCTCTTTGGTGAACAGGTACTGGTCGCGAGGCAGGATCTGGGCAAATCCCAGGGCAGCGTTAGTCCGCGGGGCAATGGAGACCTGAAACACACAGCAGATGATTTGAGTTTAACAACTCTCTCGTTTTCCACCTCTAACTTTCTCTGAAATGATCAAGTACAAGCATCAAGTATCATGAAATGTTGTTCTTGTTTCTCTGTCTGTAAATATATCTTCTGCTACTGTCTTGGCCAGGTCTACGCTATAATAGAGAGTCTTGATCTCAATGGTCTCTAAAAACTGAATGATAACCGCATCGTTGTGGACAGGATCTGTGCCTAATTTACAATCACTCTTAAATTTACCGAGGCTGTGATTACCATAATGGAGCCATATATTACAGCTGCCTTGTTCTCAGTTATAGCCCAGGTGACAGCCAATAAAAATCAACGTATTAATTAAGTGTTTCATATTTAACACCCACTTTCATTATCCTCGTATAAGTGCAAATCCAAAAGACCACGCACTAGTTGTGTCAGAACAGCAGAGAAAGCATAAAATCTCCTTGGCAGAATTCCGTATAACAGAAATGACGTGATAATGGCACATAATCAAAAAACATTTTGGAGAGACATGACAGGTTATTCATAAAGCTGTGTGACTGAGACCCGGTTGTTACCCAGGGCATGAGTTCATATCTTGCCATGCCCAGGCTTTATAAACACACACCTGGGTTTCTCCACTTCAAATACAGACCCATACATTTCCTTATAGAAATAGAGAATGAACATTCACCTTCATCACTGCCTCCGTGTGCTCGAGGAGCCACCCCACCAAGGCATGTCCAGACTCGTGGAAAGCAACGACCCTCTGCTCTTCTTTCGACAGGATCTTACTCTTCTTTACACTCCCTGCACAGGAAAATAAGAGGATATGCAGCGCATGGTCACAGCTGCATGAAATCGAGTGTTCATCCTGCAAAAGAAATATTGTACTACAGTATTGTACCTGCTATTACTCTCTCCACCGCGTACTCAAAGTTGAACGTGTCAATGGACTTGTACCCCTCTCTGGCAGCATGTAGAGCAGCTTCATTACAAATGTTAGCAATGTCTGCACCTGGAAGAACCAAACGGGTTGGGAACACAAACTGTATGAACATCATATGGGAATGACATCTCAGTAAACTGCAACCATGTTATGCTATGGTATCCACGAATGTTAAATATTTGTTGATTAGGCATTCATGCTCATTAATGACTGACGCCTGCAGTTTTTATGGCAACAGTCAGAGATTTACATGTGGCTAAAACATTAAATCATACGTACCACTGAAGCCTGGAGTGAGTTCAGCCAGACGTAGGGAGTAGAAATTAGCAGGTTGGGTCAGCTTCAAGATTTTAAGATGCTGCTCAAAGATCTCTCTTCTCTCCTGCAAAACAATGAAGAAAACATCAAGGGGTGAAAAGGTGAAAAGTTTTAAATGTAGCAGCTAGAGGATTCTTTCAGCAATGGAAAACAGGCTATGCTGGCCACATATCTATGGAAATCAATGTGGGTGCTTTAATCTACCTGCAGAGTGGGCAGATCTATGAAGATGTGTCTGTCCAGTCTGCCTGGTCTCATCAGAGCGTTGTCCAAGATGTCTGCTCTGTTGGTGGAGGCAAGGACAATCACGTGGTCTGTTGTTCCCATTCCTGGATGAACAAAAAAAAATTATTTTAATATCTGAAGCGTCATCAGCGGATGTCCATGATTTACTCTAAAAGCCCCAGTTCAACTTACCGTCCATCTCTACCAGCAGCTGGTTGAGCGTCTGCTCCTCCTCAGTGTTGGAGAAGCCTGACATGTTGTTGGAGCGCTTCTTCCCCAC
>OMLF01013803.1:12603-41098 GCA_900302615.1 Holocentrus rufus | reverse complement strand
AGAAATCAAACACCATTTTTACAGTTGTCCTGACTAGTTTTAAGGAACATGGATTTTTGATTTGTTTTTTGAGTTGTCTAACTATGTTGCCTAACTTTGGGGTTATACACAGTAACTACGCGACTGTTTAGCTCTTCAGATGTGCTTCTAATTCTAATGATTTTTTGGCCAGTCACCATTTCTGGCTTACAAACTAGACAAACCCAGAGTTTTACAGTTAGGCCCATAGACTTTTGGTAATTGCAGTCCCAGCAAACCCATGTAAAATGCATTTACATGTGGCCCCAAACAATTCATTGAAGCCTCTGGACATGTTTCATTGTGTTGATGTCACTGTATGACGTTGCCATGACCAAAATGCCATAACCATAGAAATGGAGCTGTTTTATATAGCAATGGAAGAGACAAGAGTTGCTGTGTTGATATATGAGCAATTTATCCACAAAAACATTTTACTGGATCTTGTAAACAAGTGACAACCAAAGGACAGTAAAATCATGATTTTCCAGTCTTTCACCTACTCTACCACTGCACAGAAATTAAGTATTTCTTGTGAAAGTGGTTACCAATGGCAATTGTTACAAGCAGCCATACGTGTAAGGTCTCTATAGAACTGAATTAGAATTTCTATGGCAATAACACCCCAGTAGAGTGCGCTATTAGTAAAGTGGATGAGAAGAGCATTAGATTAGCAAGTAACCTCTCAAATTGGCCTAGTTTGGGTTTGTACAAGCAACACATCTCAAGTGAACATGGGAATTTTGAAGGTCATTATTAAAACTTAGCTTTTGATCGGTGCTTGTGCAAGAAGATACCACCTCTCACATCACAGCCTTTCACACAGGTTTTCGGATGGAGAAAAAATAATAATTTTAGTATTGACCAAATATCATCATTTAGCCAGCTCTCAAAATAAATTAACATCCGCAAAACATTTGCACACATTCATTGCGCTCATACATAAACAGAACCAATATTGCGGGTCTAACACCTATAGGCCGTATGAGGTCAGGTTGAGTGACATTTGAAGTAACCCAGTGAGATTAGAGAACTTTTTTTTGAGCCAATGAGAGTCTTCGTTTCATCCTCTAGTGTTTCATTTTGTCCACTCTAATACGTGCTGGCGTCTATGGGTGTGCTAGGTTTATGTACGAGTACGCACCGCTTACTCTCAAATGAACCTCGTCTTGCTAATAAACTGAAAACAAAATCTACATTTAGTAGGCATACAAATATATAATGTATAGAGATACGCCAGTTACATCTTTTCTACTTCTATGTACTCATACTGTTGTAACATGTATCGAACTTATTCATATCCCTTCGTCTAATTATTTAATATAACAGTTACTGTGTCTCTATTTAGAAGATAAATTAAATGCATTCAAACAGCCCGACAAGTTTTATCACAGTTTTCGCTAATGGTCGCACTTCAATTCTGGATTAACACAAATACAAAACATTTATAAAGAAAACATTAGAGTATCCGCTGTTTAAGATCTCTGATGGTTATAAATCGAGTGCACCTAATGTCCGTACTCCATTTCCTTTGCCTGGTCCTCCAACTGTATAATGGAGCTTGGTATCCTGCACTGTAAACTGTGGGCCATAGGCAACCATATTGGAGCAACCTATAGAACCATTTCAAAACTGGAACAGTACACGGTGGAGATCCACAATGGCGTCAGTTTCGTAGGCGCAAAAATGGTATCCGCCCACACGCTAGCGCGAATCACGACCTGTGTTTCATTCGTCCCTGTACTGAAGTCAAAGGCCGCTCGAAAACCGTTCGAATGGGGTTGCCGGAGAGGATTAAACCGAAACAAAATATGATATTTCGATGGTTTACGTTTACCCAAGTAAACCTTCAATTTTAAAAATGGACAATTAAAGGTGCGCACTTGATGGTGAAGATAAAATAGCTACCTTATACGCACGTTTTCGGGGATATTTGATTTTTTTCTGTCGTCTGTTTGTTGGTCTCCACGAATTAGCTAGCGCTAGCCTCGATGCTAGTGAGCTGGTTTTGAGCTGCAATGGTTGCTGCGAGTTTATGCGGATGTCTCCGGTCGAGTTTTTACTGAACCGGGGGCAACAAATGGGAACATCCAGCATCGGCCAAAAGCACCGTGGGATACAGTTGTAGCCTCAGATAACCGTTTTAATTTTCGGAGACTCAAACACAGGTAAGCTAACGTACATTTACTTTGGACATCATAACAAACTGACCATTGCTTGCCCCTCGGGTTTGTTTTGCGTTACGACAAACGTTAAGCAACCGTAGTTTACTGTGGATTTTCGGCAGGAATATGTTAACACACCGCATAGCTTTACACATTTTGCGTTTAGTGGTATGTATCAACGCATTTTTACTAATGCAATTCAAGAAGATTATCAGCGGGTTACTCTGGATCCACACGGCATCACAGCTTGCCCTTTTGCCCAATTTTACTATAAAATACTGGAAATCAGGCTGATACGAAGGCTTAAATTAATTCCATACTTGTCGCATTCTAGTAATTTAGGTAAAATAATTAGAAGCATTGGCGCTATGCTAGTTGAAATGCTTGTTCATGTCTGATTTATATTTTAAATTATTTATTTGTTTATTTATTTATTTATTGCTTGTTTTGATTTGGATAATCAAGTAGACCAACACACACACACACACACACACACACAAACAGATTAACGAATTATCCCTGTGTTTTGGCAATTTTGTTTTACAGGCAACCTTGGAAAACAGAATACATGGTTCACGTTCAGTACACTCGAGAGTAGCCAAATACACTGCAGTGAATTGTAAAGACTTCCACCACATTTGCTACTAATAGACTTTCAGGATTTAGCACAGGCTAATCTGCTCCTTCCTAAAGAACAAGATGATCATTTAAATTTTAAACAAACCCATAGTATCATGCATCAGTGGACCAAGATTTGGCTACAACATTGCGTATTTGAGCAGTGGATCAAACATAATAGCAATCTCCCTCCTGCTTTTTTGACTCTTCTAGGTGAGCATATCTAACATCTTAAATTCAACCACTTCTCCTGGCAAGATGCACTCTATCTTGTGCATTTGCTGGTCCAGCAGTAAAGCAAAGTGCATATTTGCATTTTGACTACAAAGAAAGTAAAATAACAGAGACAGCCATAGTTCTAAAATGAAATTTTGTGAGATTATGGCCATGTTAACTACAACCTATTCAACAGCTGTGTTGCACCATATGCTGGCTACCTGGATTCATCAGGAAGTGTTTGCATGTAGTAAGTAGCACTGTAGCTTGTCATTTCGCTGAGTACCTGCCCAATTCCAGCACTCCCTATTACAGGGGAGTTCTTGGGCTGTCACTGTTGAATAACATATAAAAGTGGGCATAGCATAGTGGACCAAGAGAGAATCTACAGAGGAAGCAGAATATGGATGAGAAGCTCTCTACTTTGGCGCAGTATCAGTGCTGAGGAAAACACTGCAGTGCCGCTGGTGGTGTTTTCCACCAAGATAGTGTGAGTGTTTCAGCTTGTTGGGGCGTTCACGTTGACTATACTGCAGAGGCAGTGATGCATATCTCCCTTGAGCTTGCATAGGACCTGTTTATCAATGCTCCAGTTAAACTCCAATTTGGATAGCCTGAGCATACATGAAGATTTTCAGTGTTTGAGATTTTAAGATGTTTATTTCCCCCCCAATACCCGCATCACATTGCACTGCTTTATAGCATGCAGCTTTAGCAATCTCACTTATGTGTTTACATTGTGAATATTAGTTAACAGATACAGATTATACAGATTCAAATGCATTTCAAAATCATGTTTTGCTTCTGCATACATAGTGTAATCATTGTATCAGTAGGTTTATCAACTTTAAAGTGCAAAGTTTCCTATTCTTTGCATTCATGTGGTGTACATCTTTGTTTTTTTAAATGTCGGTTATGGATTGTTCATTTGTATGCCTGCAGAAGTGTTGTCTTATATGGAACAGTCTAAATAGTGCAAAGTGTTTGCACTATTGCAGTGGACTGGTAAATTACCAATCAGAGATGATGGTGATCACTTAAACTTAAATCTGTTGCTCAAAATGAGCTCCGATTTGAAATTGAATGCTTGTGGATACAGTCACAATGGAGAACATTTACTCTTTGCAAAGTACTATACAAATTAATAATAATTACTTTTTATAAATGGGATCGTCAGTGACATGTTTCGTAGTTTTGGCCCACTCTGTTTAAACTTAAAAAAAATGTTATGCCAAAAAAGGGTTGTTTACATGTTACTCAATGGTCCTCTGTTGTAACTCTCCTTCATGTAGCATTAGTGGTGACCAGATTTTGCTGCTGTCCATATGAATGGTACTAGAGGATCAAACCATGCCTTGTGCTTGCAACAGGAAATGGAGTTCTGCTGGGATCAGGAAGGTCAGGATCTGTGTCAGTAGCTGGGAGTCTCACATTTCCTGCGATAGAAAGACGGCCAGCAATTTTGAGTCTCCTTTGGCGATTGGTCTTCTGCTGCCAAACATTCTCCAACTATATGCTTCAATGATTGGGGTCCTGACAGTGGCTCTGGTGTCCCAAGACCAGGTTTCCATCCAGTTTCTCACAGACCTAGATGGGACTCTCAGTTGTACTCACAGTGCTTGCTTTAAACAAGCAATTATGAAACATTTCCAAGCAACGTGCACCCCAGGTCAGGCAACCTCTGCATTGCTTGTAGAACAACTCACTGCAAAGCAGAGGTGTCTGCAACATTGTAGCAGTGTAATCTTCAACATGGCTGAATGGTGTGTCTGCTGGTTTTGTCCCACCACTTCCTCTCACTGTTTCTGATTGGAGGCTATTGTGCATGAGTTACATTGCTCTGTTGCCTTAGCCTGCAGCAGTGGTTTATCTGATGTATCAAAAAGCAAAGGAGGATATTACGAAGTCAAGTAATGGTTGAAATGGAAGTATGTGCAGCAAGGGTGAAATTCATAAAACCTTGTCTTTTTCATTTATCACTGGTCTTGCTGTATATTGGTGGTCATGGAAAGGTATTTGGGGGTTCGCATTCTACCCTTTGGCTGACTTACAAGATGCAACATCATATAAAATTGTGAGTATGTCTGACAATAACAGCAGGAGATTGTACAGTTTTTTGGACGTCGTTGAGGCAGCCTACTTTTTGAGGTTAAAATGGAAGACTAAAACAGATAGTTCTTTGGAAGGGGGAAATAGGCCCTCGGCTGCAACTCCAGAACACACTCTGTCTGCCGTCTGTCTATCCAGGCTCTCCCCTCCCCCTCTCGTGCTGAGAGTGTGGTCCTTTAGGTAAACAAGCATGGCTACTCCTGTTTCTTGCCTCTCTCTGTCTTTTTCTCTCTCTCTTTCCTCCTTGTCTCGTTTTTTTTTCTCTGTCTCTCTCTTCCTCCCTCTCTGAGTTGTGTAAATCTTTTATAGCTCCTGTCCTACCAGCACAATCTCAGTGGACACCCAAATGCCATCTGAAGCCCTTTGAAATCCAGCCTGCTCCTTTCCCCCCTCCTCTATCCTCGAAGTGAAATGGAACAAAATGGCGGGCTCCAATCCTGCTGTTTCCCTCAGGGACAAGAGAGCCTCATTTGGGGGTTTAGGAGGTCCTGATGGCTGATGGCGTCTTTTCCCTGTCTCAGGTTGTGCTTACTTGCTAGCCTTCCGCTGCACCATTCTTCATAATATTTTCTCTTCCCTGAGTCTCTCGCACATCAAAGGGAAATATTCTCTTTTCTGGCGTGCTGCTGCTTCTTTGGAAATGTTCTTTTTACAGTCTTGACTTTTGATCTTTCTGATAGGAGTAGGCTTGGAAAGGGAATATTTTTGCCCTTATTTTTTCCAAGGGAAAGGTACTGATATGCTAAATCTTAATTTCAGGGCTGGGAAGATTAAAATCCTGTATCACACAACAGTAGACTCTCCGAGTTTAATATCTTTTCCCATACTCACAGTAATGCTTCATAATCTGGACATGCGAGGTAGTAGTTGTTTAGTATCCTGAAAAAGCCCTTATGTGCCAAAATGGCAATAGCATTTAAACAATTCATATGTTTACATTAGAGTAAGGAGTGTGCATCTTCCTTCCCCAAAAGTTGTTTAGCATGCCACATTGTACTGAGATTATAGTAATATATTTTATGAAGGCTCATGACCCAAAAGAGATCCTGATGGCTGACCGACTATATAGGGTACTGTGTCATTCCACTTTCAGTTACATTCTGAATTACCCCAAATAGACTCGCACTGAACTCAGTAACTCAGCTTTTTCAGCTTATTGATTATTTCAGTTAGCCTAGTGCTGATTTAACTCATGCACTAGCATCATTGCAGTAGTTTGACTCTGAGTATCATAGACAGCCCACCGATATTTCAGATTAATAATTCAAGAATGGATCATAAGGAAGAATAACTATAGGTGAAAGTCTTTGTGGGTTTTGAAGGCTATGCCTTCACCTTTTTGTGTTTGTGTGTGTGTGAATGTTTCACATGGAGAGAAGCTGAGTGGATAACATCCTCATGGGAATGGCTTTATTATTTGTGAATGTAGAAAGAACCGAATTAGGAAGAATCATGGCATGGAGGGGGGGGGCGCAAAGCTGGAGACAACAGTTGGTGTTTTGATTGGATGTGCTGCCGAGCAGGAGGCTTGCCGGCATGATGTATTATCCATACGTGGCATTTGAAATGTCCTGAGGTTAGTCGGCCAGGTCTGGGAGCTGATGGCAGAGACTGTGTCTGTGACGTGTCCCTCTGGGCTCGGCTGTTCTGGTCTGTTCAGCCCGTCGCTGACAGAGAGGGAAAGATATTAGACAGGCATGCTTGCGCGGAATCACTTGTCTTTTCCATTCCTCCTCCTCACCCTTAAATGTTTCATGAAGTCTTTTCCCTCCTCCAACTCTGTAAATGCAGATCTGAATATAATATTTTTGCCCTCCTTTTAAACCACCTCTGTTACTCTCAAGTATATAAAACATGTTTGGGAATAAGAATGATTGCCACTTTCCAAAATGGCTTCATGCTGATTACTGTTGTGTGCAGAGGGGAAATAGCTAGCACTAACAGCTAGCTTAATTTTTTTGTGGGCCCTCTTGTGCCCAGCCTTCCTCTCCATGTAGGGGATAAGCTATAAACTGAGACGGTGGGGTGGGGGTGATATGACAAAGTGCTGGATGGGGGAGGGTAGGGGGCAGAGTGTCCTGGCTGAATCTCAATAACCAGAGGGTCCTTTAGCGGGGCTGGCCTTTTGATGGGCCAGCTGCAGCCATTCAGTCCACCCATTTACATTGAAATGCCACGACAGGAAGGGGGGAGGGGAGAAGAGTGAGGAGAACGGCCTCTGCGCCTGTGCGGGTGGGAGGGGAGTGAAAAGCAAAAGCATACCTAACTACCAAAGAGAGGAGGTCCGCCAGTCAGGGCCCATGCCCTGCTTGCCCATTCGTCCAGCCATACTTTGTTTTCTCCAGCCTGCTGCGGGGCCATATACTTAACACAAAAGGTCTAAGCACCCGCTTTTGACCAGCACATACATTTCCACCACTCAGCTCTTTTCTGTCTTTACAGCCAGGCCAGTGACAGTGATTTGTGAAGGTTGTGGTTTGTCCCATCAACCATTTTAGCAACACACTACTGTTAAACCCATTGTTGGTGTGGCTTGTTGCACTTTGCATTCTGCATAGTATCGGGGTAGTTAGCTTTAGACAGAGGACGTATTTGTGTTTCTTCACCAACAGGCTTATTTATGGAACCTATTTGGGCAGTGATGTTTCAAGTTCTTGTTGCTGGCTCAGTCTAATGGAGGTCATACTGTGCTGTTGGCTGGTAAAGGAAGCCTGTTCTGTAACTCATTAGGGGCTTCATAGACAAATTGTGGTTCAGACAAATGAGGCCAGTGTGTCATATTCCTGAGTTCATCCAGCTTTCCAGGATAACTTGAATCTCCTCAGAGGTGTATATGTGACAGTGATTGAGAAGGTTGCCTTTTTGGGGGGTGAGCTAAGTATTAAGCTAGTATTAGGCCTGGGTCAGCATCATGGTTTTTTTTGTTTTTTTTTCCCTTGACATGTGAGCTGTTGGTAGGGAGTTGGGACGGGTTTTGCCTGGCTGCAGAGACTTGCCCCTTCCACACCTTTGTTTGTTTTGTACCCAAATCCTCCTCTGTTGTAACTGCACTTTGAACTGTTGAGGAGCTTACAGAGGTAGCAGCAGTAGTAGACAGTTGACAACAGCCTGGAGCATTTAGCCTACACTGTTCTGGGCAGGATTTTTCCTGGCATTATGTTTACATGCACTTCAGTAATCGGGTTATTCACCCTTGGACAGCAGTTCCCCAATTTCCCAACTGCCATGTATACGAGAATGCCAATTTCAGTAATCAGGGTGAAAGACTAAGAAAAACTTGCATATTCAAGCTGGATTTCTGATGGACAAACCAGATTATTGGATCATGTAAACCCCTCACCCAATTTCTGACCAGCTTTTACAAGTGTACATGTGCAAAAGAACAGAGCGGATAATGAAACTGACCTGATAAATACAATAAACACACACACGTTGACGGGCGTTCAATGTCTGCTTGCAAGAAGGAAGCTGCAGTCAGGTGACTGTCTGGGGGAGGTCGAGGTGGGCGAGAAACTAGGGGATTTTCAGTAATCGGTATAAGGTAACATAACCCGATTACTCTCAGTAATCAGGTTTCTTGTGGATGTAAACCTACTGAAGGTGTCATTGCAATTTAAAGGGAGTACTTTTGGAAAGTCAAGCTAGTGATATTCCTTTTAATCAGGGATGGACCAGAATGGTCAAATAGTTTAGTCAGTCAATTGCTTGTGATATGACCTCTCTAGCCATGCATGTACTTCAGAAAAGTGGTTAATATGTGAAAAATAATAACAGAAGTGAGACTTAATGCAAGTGAACTTGTGAGCTAGTGGATAATCTGAAGTCACATCATAGGAAGCTAGTTAGCGAATTGTAAATTTTTAGTTTTTTTTAATAGTGTTATAACTCAGTGCTGGTGAAGTGAGAGAAACAGATTTTTTTGGTTAATAACTTTTTGTCAAGGAGTAATAAACCGCTGTTAGCATTGACTGTTACCTGTGCACCTGGACTTCAGATGATGTCTTCATGATATTGTCTTGCTTGATCTTGTAGTAGGTTATTTCCACGGGTTATATTGTGTCGACTGTATTCATCAAAGTTAAAGTTGCTGGTTGCCCCTAGGCTTGTGGCTTGTGTTTTACTAGCTCACATACATATTTTGTTCATGAACTGTCTTAAAAATAGTCCCAAATGTGAAACGACTCTTCAATGTGCCTGTTATTTTTCTCCTTCATGATCACCATTCTAAGAGCAGCAGGCAAGTTGATCAGCATCTTAAGCACATTAACAGACTCAAGTGGTGCTGTGTAACTTAAAGGTAAAAAAGAAAGATGATTTACACACGTAACAGTATTTAGAAATGTATTTTATTAATAGGCTGGTATCTCAGCTCCAGTCAATGGTAATGTACAGACAAAGCATTGTTGGTTTTATGCTGAATAACACTGGTAATGTGATAGCTAAGTCACAGAAAAGGTGAAAATAAGTTGTGTTTGCTTTATCTCATTGTAGGTGCAGGAGTAGGCACTAGGTAGTGTGTTTAACCAGAGCAGTCTGCAAGGAGTGGAAAAACACATCATCTTGAGTTGGCCTGCACAGGGACTTTCCCTCCTGAATATGTGGCAGCACAGTGAGCAGTTCTTAAAGCTACAGGCCAGCCAGTGTTTAGCTTGGCTATCTGGACTCCTACATTCACCTTGTAGCCCTATCACAAACTGTGAAGCAATTTCACTGTGTTATTTGGTTTGCCTGTAAAGGAAACGTTCCCAAAATGAAGTGGGAAATCGAAGAACAGAAATAGAGGACATTTCAAGTTGGCCTGGAGCTAGCTGTAATCTTTCTGGCATATCAGTTCACTTTGTGTGTCAGCCAAGGCTTAAATATTCAAAGATCTGTGATTCAGTGACTGTACTCAACCAGATGTTGGTATTGCAAGTTGTTTTGAAACTGGAACCTTCTTCCCTATAAATATACCTGTTTGTGTGTATGCGCGTGTTCATTTGTGTGTGTGTCAGGCACACTCCCTGCAGTGAAGCTTTTTATAGAAACTGCAGCCAGTAGTGTAATCTCTGGTGTGGATGTAGGACAGCCTTTTTATTCCTCCTCATTACTTATGCAAAGCCAGTTCTCACTCACAATCACTGCATTGCCTGTTTGAATGTGCCATTTTCATGGAACGGGGGAGGGGGGTTAGCGCTAAATATACATATAGTTTGCTTTATATGTTACATTTCATGCCACACTCATCAGTGTCTTAATTTTGGTTTATGGCTCATTCTTAATTATCAAACTCAGTTTTGAAAAACCAAGTTGTCCGTTAGTGCTTCTGTGGGCCATGTGGCTCTGCAGGTGGGTTTTTGGAAAGAATAACCTTTCCAGTTGCAGAAGGGGCCGAAATTGAAATCTATTTAAGGCTACAGCTGTTCTATTATGAATGTTTTTCCTAATGAATTATGTAGTTGTGGGTAAGGAGGTTATATTTGGAGTGGCTGATATAGCAGGGTGAGGGGGAGAGATCAAGACAAAGAGAAGCAGAGGTGAGGCCTACTGTCCCTCCAGCTGCTCTGCTCAGCCAGCCTCGCTTGTTTTTCATGCAGGTCTGCGGCAACTCCTGCACGTGCAGCCGCAACACAGCAGTGAACACACTCCTGAATAGCTGTTTTACGCATCTACACATACACATTATTCTCATGTGCAACATCTCTGGTAAATTTCATCATATTGCCACTGGATTCTTGGATAGATTATATTGTCCTGGCCGTCGGCTAAACACAGCCCAGCGGTACACTGTTATGCTGCTCTCTCACACACTTGGATGGGTTCACCTCTTCTTCTCTTCTTTCTCTTCTCCCTACACCCGACCTCTCTCTCCTGTCTCTCTCTCTCTCTGTCTCTCTCTCTCTCCCCTTCTGTCATCTGTCTGCCTCCCTCTTCTCTCCTGTCTTTACTTCTCCGAGCCCGGCAGTACGCGTTTATACCACTTTCGGTCCTCTCACGGTTTTGCACATGATCCTCTCACTCTCTTTCTTTCTCTTTCCCTCTCTCTTTCTCCCCCTCTCTGTCTCTGTCACCCTCTCCTCCCCCATCTCCACCTCTGTACAGCAGCACTGGTTCCTCAGGAAGCGCTGCTCGCAGGAAGCCATGGGCGTTGGACGCAACCGTTTGCTTCGTTTCCTTCTCTGAGAAAATCACTGTAAATTACATGTACACATCGACAGATATAGTGTTTTTTCCACTTTTGGTCTTCTGTGTTTGTGTTTTAACTTAAGAAAGGATGATACAATTTCAGGCCTAGTTGTAGTCCCTGACTTAATTTACAACAAGCTAGTGGTATCTTAGTTGAAGAAGTCCCTACTTTCGCATGGTTTCCCATCAATGTATTAAACTGTGGCTGACCGCCAGTTTAATTGGCCCCACCACAGTTTCACGCCAGCATCCCCCCGTATATAACCGTCACTTGCGACATTGATACATGTGCGCGGGCACACATAAACACTCCAGTGTATAACTGACACTTATGGTTACGGACTCACACAGTCTCTCTCTCTCGCTCACTCTCTGTCTCTCTCACACCGTCATAAATATCTTAATTTTATGTGTGTTCTTATTCATTTATGCAACCCCCCCATCGCTTAACCAACACTTGTATTCGCCAGTGCCCCCTAACCCATCCTCCCACCACAGTCACACTGTCATTCTGTGGGAAACACTGTTTTGAATTTGTCTTGAGATCACCAGTTTGGTTTAATATTCATCAGTTCAGTGCTCCCTGTTTCTCTCAGTCAGCATAACAGACCTTCACGGGAACAGTTCATCTGCTGGAAAGTAAGCATAGTGTGATTGAAAGAGCTGTGGTGTTGTAGAAGTTTCTCTTCCCCTACAGTGGGAGATGACATTTGGGCTTCATCTTCAGTCCTACTTCCACAGAAGGTGGAGAGAGCTGTCACTTGCTTTTCATCTGTGAGATCAAAGCTCTCTGCAGCAGGCCCCTGTGTGATTTACCTTTCCCAGCTAGGAGAGAGGAAGAAACGACACAGAGTGTGGGTGTCTGTGTAGCCCCTTTCACACCACAGCAAAAACCCGTTTGCAGTCAGGTTAGAACAGTGGTGTGAAAGGGTTTGCCCATTTGATCTCAGCTGGCAAGACTACCCTTGACTCCCAGGGTGGAATAGCTGCTGGCACCCTGATAAACTTAAGTGTGAATGGATTTCACTCAAACCATGTTCAAGACCACACCCCCTTCGTTCATAGCAGATGAACATAATGCATCAGTTCCGCCACTCTCTGGCACAGCGAGATCATCTGAATGTAGCTGTAATAACAGTTGCATGGACATGTTTCGTTCTTGAGTAATTGAAACCAAAAGAGCGTCTTCCCTGCCAAACACAGAATGTAAATACTTCCTCTTTGTCTCACTTGTTGATGTAAATCAGTCAGCTTTTGATCATGCTGTAGAGTGATGCTGCAAGCAAAGTGACGTTCAACAAAATGTCTTCACGTTACTGGGCATTTATTATTTCTGACATCTGATAGATTGAAAGAATGCGGTTCCACTAGTCATTTGCCCTATATGCTTAAGATATGCTTCGTGTTTCTGCATAAGAGGCAGGTTTTCCATGACAGATCTTTAGAGGGTAACACTGTCCCCACACAAACACACAAACTGCTGTCGTGATTTCCCCTCTCCATCCTGTGCTCTGCGGTAGTTTCACCCTCCTCTAATTCATGCATACCCTGCTCAGCTGGGCAGACAGCTTTCCGATGAGGACACAATGAGAAATAGCAGAGAGGAACTCTGCAGGTGTGTGTGGCTCTGGCCTGTTGGGAGAAAGAAGATAGGCATTGACAAACAAGCCCAGCACAATACAAGAAGGGTCTGAAATGGCTCCTTGGCAAGGTGACAGTGACCACTCGTACACACATGCAACACACACACACACACCTCACCAAGCAGAGTTAGCTGTACTGATCAGTTCTTGGTAATGAGATATCGGCTCGCCTGCCCACCTGCCTGTCAGCCGAATAGGAGAAGAAAAACCACTTTACCATACTATCAACATCACCCACTAGCACACCCACCGCGCAGATCAGTGTTACTTTTCACCTTTCTAAACATGTTAGGAGCATGTTGCAAGTAGACAAACTGTATTTTCAAGAGCAATGTGACCCTGCAATGGTAGATATCTGTGAAGGTTTCAAAATCAAGGTTTTATGGTTGCATTAGTGTATGTGTGAAGACAGAGTATGTCACCTGGAGAATTTTATTAAATGCCTAGTTTTAACTGGCTAGAGAATTGTGTGGGTGAACGGAAGGCCACAGGCATTCAAAGCAACAGTCGACTTGTTCTGCGGTGTGAGAGCATGTTCGGGTGTTAATGCCGATAATGTACCATGTGCTGGTGTTCCTCCATTTCCAATATTCATGGAGCTCTGTCTTCCTCTGCTACCATGGCAACAGAAAGTGACAAACAGCAGATCTGTAGAAACGCTCAGGTTCTGTCAGGCTGAATGGCAGAGCAAGCTGCCTTGATAGAAAATCAAATTACTGCCTCAGTGAGTAGGCTTGCTGGCCCTCACTTGTAATGCCATTGCAGAAGCCACTGCAAATTCAAGTGCAAGACAATTGTAGGAATGTAGTCTCATCTGATTTATGAGGCTTTGGACCCATCTGTTTAGAGGAGAGAAACTACTACAGAATGCTAACTTATAGATAATCAGGGTAACAAATTAGCACCCTTCACCCATCAAATGTGGAAAAATGTCATTATCAGGGGACTAGGTTTAATTTACCCACCACGCAGTGGCCTGTTCAATAAAATTATTCAAAAACAACAACAAGCCTCTGTCCTGTATAATTACTAATTATGTCCCTGAAATGACAGGCCAGGGATATAATCCAAACAGTATCACAATCCGTTTCTCATAATGTGCAGTATCTTGATAAAAGCTTTCTATTCTAAATGGTCGCCAAAGAATGCATGACAATTTTATGTTAACGTGACTGCTGTTGAAAGTTTAAGGATATAAGAGGACAGAAAAACACATCTGTTCCACTTGTTTCTATCCCCTATTGCGTAGAGGCGAAGCTTGGAAGTCCCCACGCCAAAATACCAAAAGGCTGCGAGTAGCTGTAGCACTGCTGTCAGCAGCGGTAACAGGCAGGGTAATGCTGCGGGTGAGGTCTGGATTAATGGGGAGCGCATGTATTCTGGGGTATTTGAGTAATTGGAGTAATGTTGGCTAACATGGGCAGGGAGCATCCTGTAAGATCATCAGTCCAACTACAGTATGGGTCGCTGAGATCCATTTGTATACAGGTTTTTATCCCGGCCAGACACTGCAGCAGTATTTCATTGATTAGTTCCTCTTCTCTGGCTAAAGGTGTGCTAACCAGTAGGTGTGTAATGATTCTCCAAATCCATGGTTTTGGCCTCGATTTCAGAGCCGTAACACCCCTACTAACCAGAGAAATAGCCTGTTGTGGTCCTTGGTTTGAATGTAAAGGGTTGATTCAGATGACTCTTTTGGTTTAACATTTTTTGTGTGTCATTATTGACAGTAAAGAGAAACTAGAAAGACGGGAGAGAAAGGTTCGGATGGCATGCAGCAAAGGGCACAAGCCAGAATTTAACCTGAGCTGCTACATTAACAGTATGTGGGATGCGCTCTACCAGGTGAGCCACCATGGCACCCCTGATTCAGATGACTCTTGATGGAACATGGTTGTAGGCCACTGGTGTAGAGCAACTGTTTGTTAGCATTGCTTTTATCCTAAGAGTATATGAGGCTGTCTTGTTGTATTGACTGCTTGTGATGGTTCACTAATGTGGACTGGTGAACTCAGAGCTGACCTCAAATCAGGGTGCATGGAAGGTTATTCACCCACATTTTCGTATTTCAAAATCTCCCACTTTTCATTGAAATTTGTTCATCACCCACTTCCTCTGACCAACCTTTCACATTACAGAAGGTATAGAGTGGCAAAGCTGCCGGAGCTGCAGGTTCCAGAAGTATTTTCCCTATTGTTTCCCTATTGTATTGTTATTATTTCCCCATTTTGAATTTTCCCAATTTAAATTTTTCTCATGAGCCTTATTGACCGGCACCGTGGCAAAGATGCTGGCTACAGCTGCGAAATATAGTCAGATATTCAGTTTTGTATTACGTTGTCAGAATTGGGAACACAATACTGCACCATATTTGCTGAAATGACAGAAGAATATCTGTATAAAGTCATCTGTCTGCATAAAGCTACAAAGCTGAAGTTCACCAGCATGGGCAAGAGAATTTAAAAATTGGCAGCTGGCTGTTTCTTGAGGCAGTGCACTGTGGGACTTGCAATTGACTTATCTCATATTATGGTATACAGTCCTGTACCATCAACTTTTTCTCAACGAATACGAATTATTTCACTGCAGTTATTTGTTTGTACTGATGATTCAACCTTGAGATTTCATGCCCCTCCACATGTTGGAGATGTTCAAATAGGCCGTCATGTAACATTGCATTTCGGAAAATGAATGTGATTTTTACTTCTGGAACCCTGATTGCCACATATAACCCCGGCCACTTTGCAACTCTGTTACATCCAAAGTCCACTCTGCTTGGTCCCCACTAACATCTCCCTCTGTGTCTCTATGCCAGCTCTGGCCTCTGCTGCCGTTATATTACTGCTGCTGCTGCTGCTTATGAGCACAGTAAAGAGGCAGGGAGGAAGAGCAGTAAAGCACTGGCGTATGGATGGATTTAAATGAATACAATCATCACAGACATTTTGAGGAATATTGTTAATGCACAGCAATACTGGGTTATTAACATAATATTTTCATTTGGAGAGCTCATAAAACACAATGAAAAAACAAGTGTGACCGGGGCCATGCAGAGAGCTGGCAAAGACACACCCCAACAAGACAGACAAGAGATTTTCAGTCTGCAGATATTTCGGGTTTGGTTGCCCTGCAAAGGAGAAATCTTTAAGATTAGTGTGCAGCTTACCATTGTGCAAGGCAGACTGCTCGGCAAAGAGAAAGGAAAAGAAATGATGGTGCTCAGTTGGCCTGGATGATAATGGTGGTGATCGCTGATCGGTGGTGAAGGGATGGGAGCCGTAAAAATGATTCTGCAGCCTCTTAAGTGCATCTATGTTGTGTTTGCAGCTATGCATGTCTATTTTGTTTACATGTATAATTGTAAGTGATGTATTCCAAAAACACTATATCCTTTTTTAGAGTGAAAATAATGATATATTACCTTCTTAGTTTATATCTATAAATTATAGTGGATCCAGTCTGTATAGGGTGTTTTCAGTTTCTCAAATGAGGACAAGTTCCACGACTTGATCAAATTCTGTGTTATCAGTCATTTCACAAAAGAAGGTAGAAGAATTTTTGCCAGACCGGGAAGTAATGTGAAATAATGGATAATATACAGCAAGCTACACAGCAGCCATACATGATGGTAAACAAAAAAATATATTTTTATAAAATTATTTACACTTTGTTGCTTGCAGAGTTTCACAATAATTCACACAGTCCATGGTAAAATTGGTGGTTATATATGGGTACTACTTGCACGCCTTTCAGTATATAACTTTATTTGTTTATTGGAATCCCCATTAGTAGTAACTACGGTTCCTGAGATCCACATAATTACAATCCCATAGATGTCTCGCCTAGTTAGATTGTATTCAGCTGGCAAGAGACTGTTTATTGAGCTTTTGTCTTGGTTCCATGTTGGTGAAGCCTAGGATTAGAAAGCAGTTTGTATCATAAAGAAAACTATGGCTGGCTCGTGCTCTGCAGCTCTAGGTCTAATGATGGGTATGTGCTTGTGTGTGGTGTATACACACTAACTTATTGTCCATTATCTGAGTCTATTTCCATTAAGTCAAAGTGAGTGAATGTTAAACCCGGGACACACCATGCAGACAAAGAAGTAGTGCCTGCCGAGGCTTTGCGTTGTCTGCTTAAAGTTGTCCATGAACACACTGCACAGACCACAACTAATGGATGACATGTGTGCATGTTCTTAAATAAATAACAATAAATAATTCTTCATGTAAGAGGGGGCAGGCGTCTTTTAAAAAAGTTAAGCAAAAGCTTTGGGATGTTGCAAAGAGAGAGGAAAAAAACAAACTGGTATCAGACCATCATTTTCATGCCACTCTAAATCTGCAACAGTTTGTATGAAGGTTTCATAACACAAATTGAGAGTGTGTTGGATAAGCATTGTCAGTGATTTTGTCAGTTCTTTTGGTTGTGGAAGAAAGTTTGTTAACCACAACTAGCTTTCTCGGGTTACCTAGCTTGCTTGCTAGGTAGTATAATAACACTCTCCCAATATGTTTGTCTTGTGCCCAATTCACTGAGGCTGAACGACCAGTCAGAAATTTCTCACTCACTGACAACCTCCACTGCCGATTCAACATGGAGAACAGGCCAGTCGGCTGCTTATGAGGCACCATTGAGGGGTGACGGTGTGCAACACTCCGCACAAACTACGAGTAATTGCTGGATACATACGGCCAATGACAGTCTGACGAGAGCCGACGGCATCACATTCACATACTGTGTATGCATTTGCTGGTCAGTAATAAATAAAGTCAGGCCTTTAACAAAAGTGTGAGTCAGTGGCATGTGTGATATTTAGTCTTACTTTTAGCTTTTAAGGCAACCATTAAAAAGATGACATCATTATTGTGAATGTTATTTCGATGGAGCAGTACAGAACTGCATCATTACAAATGATCCAACTAGTCTGTTATCCTTTCTTTTCTCCATTTCCTATCCAGCTACATCAGAGACAACACAGTGCACTCCACTGCACACTTCTCATGATGTTCTGTACGGTAGATTTTAAATTCCAGAGAAAAGCATATTTTTTCATGCAGAGCCGAGCTGAAAATAATTGCCAGTGCACATACTGTACAGTCAGAACACAGGTAGGTTTCAGGTTGTGGCCAGTGCTTGAAAAGACACATCTTTTGAATGTGAGGATTTTTTTTTTTGCAGTCCAAAGAGCTGGTTACCTTGACAACAGCAGAAGATTGGGAGCGAGGGGGAGTGAGTGAGCGAGCAAGCGTGTGAGCTGAGCTTGACGCGGCATGGCTGTGCTGAACAAACAAGCACTGTCGCTAACTGTGTCACGAGTGCCGCTGCTGCTGCCTTCTCAATGCAGCCCTCATCTCTTCCCTCCCTTCTCCCTCTGCCCCCACTTCTCTCTCACTTCTCCTTCATTTAATATCAGCCTTTTATTTAGCAGGTTTGTTGTTGAACTGGTATCCACCCCTCCCAGCCATCTGGCAGCCTCACCTTCTTCCTTATCTAGACAGTTGTTTTTTTCCTACCTTTTGCTCCTTTCTCCTCCTCATCCTTCTGCCTTTTGTGCTTTATTATTAGTTCTCATTCCCATCCTCTAGCCTGATGCTTTACCCTGTTCCAGTGTGTTTGGTCTTTAGGTAACCAGACTGTGATAGAGCTGAGAATGTGCTGCATATGTATTTGTGCTCATGCTGGAGATGAGGAGCATCAGTGTGCCGTGGTCCCTCCCTGCAGAAGCCAGGCAGCCTTATCAATAATGTAGATGTTTTTGAAGAGGAGAGGTGTGGTGTGCATCTCTCTTTCTCTATGTCTTTCTCTCCTCCCCCACCTCATCTCCCCTTCTGTCTCCCCCTTCCCCTCAGTGTCAGGTTTCCCCCTCCCGCGTTTCGGCTTAGAAGATTGGATGACTGAATCTAATTAGTGAAATATTACAATAAGCTCTGATACCTGATGCTTTGACATACAACAGGCCGGACCCAGGCTGTCATATTGAGCTGCTGCTGCATCCTGTTGTTTATTTGGTTCAGTGCTCTGACATAACATAGAGGTGCACTAAACCCTTTGCAGTGATGGCCAATCTTCCAAATACTATAGCCATTGTAATATAGAAATAGTTAGAGATGGCGTTATGTTGAGAGAAAGAAGAGTCAACAACATTGACACACACATGTGCACCTGCTCTTTTTGTTGTCTCCGATACTGGACATACGAGTAATGTTGAATTTCCTGCCAGACGAGTTTGATGTTTTTAAAATCGTATGTGGAATCCATATTCGTTCTGTCATCCATCTCGGATACTAGCTCAGAAATTCCCATGCAGTTACAGTCGATTTGTGGTTTCAGTCATTCAGCATGAGCTGCAGTATTCTGTCGTTAGGAAAATAATAGATGAGGATAATATTCCAACATTTCACAAGGTATTGCACATGTGGGTGTTGCTGTTGAATGAAAGCAGTGTTCCCCTCAGGTTAATTCTGGTGCTGACAAGTTTGGATGGGAGTTGTACTGAGCAAAATATCAGTTTATTAGTTTCACTAATCTGTTCATGGGGGGTCTGTGGAGCAAAAAATGTGTTTGCGAGCATATTGCTAAAAACACTTTATTTTTGAAGTTGTTGACCTCCATGCTCCATTGGTCAATTTTGATCAGCTTTTTTGAGCTGTACTTTATTTTCAGCCCTTTAATGAAGACCCAAGATACTATATATTACATAATTTAAGCAACTTTTTTAAGACACTCCTTTGTCTGTAAGACTATTTTTTTATTGATCAGGAAGAATTTGACATGGTGTTGCCACATTAGACATATTTAGCTTAGCTAAAGTGGGGGAGCATGTCCCAAACTCATCCTTGATTTATCAAAGCATTCTCTGTTTTGACAGACGCTACCTTCTTTTAATGAAAACTATTTTTCTGTGACAGTATTCTTATTTTGATCTGGATTGTGCTGAGAGAGACAGAGAGTAGTTACACATTAGTTACATGTTTATCCCTGTGTAACACGCTTTTCGGATTTCGGAAACAGACATAGCACATATTTTCATAGTTAGGCAAGGACCTGCACTACTTTTTCCCAGGGATTGGGCCAAGATTGATGGTGCAGTCCATCAAATATCAAACTGCAAACTGCATATTTTGAGGCAGTGTCTCATTGTATCTTGCTTGTTGTGCTTTAGCAGTGTGTTTGGGTTACCGGTTTTGTTCTTGTTCTTCGAACTATGCTTTCCAGTGTTTGCATTTTTGTACGTTCTAATTCTATCTCGTGATTGTTGTATACTGTTTATGCAGTGATGCTTTGTTTGAATTACTAACCCATTGCTTTGGTATGTCAACTTCTGAGTTGGGACATGTTCATTTTTCAGGGTTCATTGGTTGGTGGATTGTCCAATCAATTGGCCAACTATTCGGCCTCAAGAAAGGTCTGTTTAATTTAGGTAGTGTTGTTTATTGTTGTTGAGTGTTTCAGTTTCTTCTTCTCTGAGAAAAAGGGCAAAGATAAAGGTTAACTATCTCTCCTCTATTTCTACCTTTGTGCTCATGTTTAACATGGACCTGCAGCTTTGATCTAGTTTACAATTTCTGCATGATGACATTTTATACAAACAATCAAAAAAAACAAAACAAAAAAAACAAAAAACAAGATAGCCTCTGACTGTGTCTGTGACACATAGTATGTGGTTACCTAATCTAAAAAGGAAGTGTCAATCCTAAATATTGTTGGCTGATATTCAGTGGCTTAAAAACAAGTGAGAGAGAGAAATCAGTAGCCTTAGCTCAATCCAAATAGTCACCTCTTGATCAATTTTCTGACCACTTCTTACTTATGATAAAAGCACCTGCTCCCAATGTTTTTTTTTTTTCCTACACTCATTTTGGGCTGGAGACATCACATTTGTTTGTGGATAGAACAAAGCTATGTGAGTTCACTGCACTTAACTGAGGATGCATTTGGCAGGAGGTGATCCATTTTATTAGTAGCTAATGGCCATAAGTAACCTTGAATAGGGCTACACTAACATAACAATATGCAGGTCAGGATCAGACCCTTTCCACTTTGTAAAACAAGACTGCCATACAGAGTTCCATGACACATGTTTTCTTGTCGGTCAACATGGCTGGTAAAATTTCAGGATTCCAGATAAGTAGAACCTTTACTGGACACATGATCTAAATAGCTTAGAATCAAATTTAGTTGTTATAAACAATAGAAATAGAGTCAGCAGAAAGGAAACTTTATTTCTTACTGGCCTTTTGGCTGTCAGCATAATAGTGGAGAGTCTCTCTGGCTTCAGGCGCTCCTCATAAGCTCGAGCGTCCGACTTTGATCATTGAAAATGCAACTTATCGTGTATTCAATGCCTTTTATTCGGAAATAACAAAACGGACCCTGGAACAAATGTACCTAGCTTTTTTTTTGCTGACTACTTTAGAAACAGTTACTACGGAGCTAGGTTACTTAGTGTTGCAACAATGAAATAGAGAACAGAATACTTGCACTCTTTTTGTAATTGCTCATTTAATTTTAATGGCCAAAAGCTGTATATGTGCAATACGAAAACTCTCTCCCATTTATATTTGCTGCTTTATTAGGTTGTTTAAGTGTGCTCTACCCATAGTTACAATATCTCCAACAGCATTTGAAGGCAACATCTGCTTGCTACAGTTGTAGCAGACTGGTTAGGTAGAACAAGTACATAGGATCTAGGAGATAATGAGGTAAATATTGGTCTTTCGGACACACATTGCAATGTTCTGCCTTCAGAACAATTGGATTATGCTGCACAAACTGGAGTAATTTATAATCATTTTGGTCTTTTTGAAACTCTGATAGCTTTGCATAGAATTTATACCTTCATGAAACCAAAAATAAATGAATAAAAATTCTGTGGGAAGATGACATGCCAGTAAAATGGATGGCTAACTTATCCTGGCACTGACCCTCTTCATGACCAAGGAGAAATGCCCGACCTGACCCAGTATTTATCTAATGCCAGAGAATTGCCTGTGCAAATGCCATGGTAACCTTGGTAACCATCTGTGCCAGCAACAAGTTTTATAGGTCACACAATCATTTAATTAGACCGTAGATTGATTTATTTGTCAAATTTTCTGCTGAAGTTGAGTTGGTGTTCTGGCACAGATTCTCCCACTAACAAGGTGCATGGAAAGGGCAGGAAAACTGAGAATCAAAGGATTCCATTCCCACTTGCAGTACAGAGAAGAACAAAACTGATGTCTTTCTCTAGTGGTTCTGTGCACATTTTAAGAATAAATTATTTTCTTAGTTCTGCAGTTGTGACTAGAATACTTTATATTTTCATATGTTCTGTTGGGTATTTTGGCCAGCAGTATTTATATATGTCATGCAAAAGCTGGCAACCAAAAGCCTGCGTGTACTGGATAATGAAAACTGTTCTGCCCTTACATGAAAGCAGTTTGGGTGTAGCATCTCTCTGAGTGCTATTGTAATTTTGACTGACGTGGCATTCCTTGTTTTGCAGCATCGATGATTGGGGAGCAAATGTCAGATATGAGTTCAAGTGGAATTTTTAAGAAGAAGCTTGATCATTATCTTGATTTTAACTGAATTTTTAGGAAACAGCCTTAGCAGAAACCCTAAGCATCTCTCTAACTGATGACATGGAAGATATGGTTGTTAGGCATTAGAAAGGATTGTCATGTCCAGTCTAACCTAGCATATAGCTTTAATGTTATTGTTAGTTCACTTGTTTCTATTGGGGAAATTGTCCCTCAAGTTGTAACTGTCCCTCACAAGTGCTGCTTTTGGTAAACATGCTTTATTTCATCAAGTCCAGCAGCACCATGAGCTATTTCAGTCTTGCTGAGATTATGTGCCAACTTTTCTAATCCAGATCTTACTGTGTCCTGCATATGAACTCCACATAATTCAGATAGTCCATGTATTATGTCAAAAATGATTTACTATGCTGCAAAGCAGACAGTTTTAGCAAAACAGTGGAAGTATTCCTTCATGGTGTCAACTTTATGGGTTCTTTGGCATGCATTATGAAATCAGACAGAGGTCAGTGCTGCTATCCCAAGTCACCTTTCAGGTGGCTCCGATAGAACAGCCAGACACAGGACTGACTGGACAGACGCACTATAACCCTGGGGGCCACAGGGATGTGTGTTTGTGTGTGTATTTGTGTGCTGTGTGGTGTGGTTGTCTGACTCATGGTCCAGATTTCCCAGATAGAGGCAGCTATGATGCCAGATTGTGGAAATGGCAGCTCCTCCTGTAATCAGATGCCAAACGACAAGAGGAGAGGCAGGATAAAAGATGCCTGTGCCCTGAGGCCAGCATTAGAGCCCCTGTCTCCTCCTTAATCCCTCAATACCCAGGGGTGCACATAGACCTGTTTTCTCTCTCCTTTTCACATGTCGCTACTGGTCATGCACAGAGGACCAGCACTCACCATGTTCTGTAGCAGTGTGCAAGACAGGCCAGACATGCAGTTTCCAATTTGTTTGTTTTGCTTTCTGCCCATCAAAAGCTTTGTTACACTGTCTGCAGACTTTGATTTATCTTTTCCACATCCACCGCTAAAGAGCCTCAGAATGAAAAGACCTCTCCCTTTTCCTAATGTCTCCCCAGTGTCATCTCTGTTCGCAAGCCAAATACCATACACAAAGAGCATGCATGAATGCCACAGTGGGCTCTAGTTAAATTAGGTTAAGCTTGTTATTGACATGTGCAGTGGTGATGCTGCTATTCTGATGGTTTAGTGAATCCAGCCAGCTACTTTTAGGTCCGGCTTTGCTGCAACCAAATTGTTGGGTAACTCTAGTGCAGTGCCATTCCCTCAGCTCCAGTGAAGAGGTTTATCCTTATCTGCAGTCATAGTCTGTCAGCATCAAAGCCAGTCTGTGATTCTTGTTGAAGGTCAGTGTTGAAACCAGGGTTGGTCACACCAGCTCTCACTCTCAGCAATGCTTTGAAGAGCTTGTAGGGGAGCTGCCTTGAATGCACACACATGTGCTAGCTCCCCACCCTCTGCGACTCACAAACCCTGCTCTGTTCCTCCCCAGGATATGGCAACGCCTCCCACGCTGTGATGGGGCTAGTTAAGACTAAAACACGCTGCCGAGCTGTTAGGTAACAAGGACATGTCCAGCAAACATGCACATTAAGGATTAAATAGCAGACAAGTTGTCATGGTGATGTTGAAATAAGAACGTGCTGTGTTTATGCGTCATTCATGTTTGGTCTCTTGCACAAGGTGTGAGTGAATGCCATGCTTTTGTCATGCTTAGGTGAAATGGATATCAACTCTGGGGAAGGGTTTGGCCTTTGACCTGCTCCAATTTGTTTGCACTGCACACAGATCTAGCATAGATCAAACTGAAAAGGTTTGTGCGTATGATCTTGTTTTTCTTGCCAGCTCACCTGAAAGCACTGCCATGCTGGTGATTGGTATCTCAGGATTTGATTAATGTTTTGTAGCAGATTGGACTTCTCTGTGTGTGTTTTGCGCATGTGTCGCATTCTCACTCTCCTGGTGTTGCTGAGTCAAAGCTAATTAGTTAAGAAGCAGCCGTTACTAAGGAGCCTGTCAATGCCCCCCAGTGTGTAACTACTCCAACCATGTAAACATAATGGGTTGGGGGAAACTGGCTTCTTCAGACCTGTTTGACAAATCTAAGCATTAACACCAATGGAAGCAATTGGACATGTCCATTGGTGAGCGGTGGTGAATTCGTTTTCAGTTAATAATTCAGCATTCAAAAGTATTTTGTAGCAACACAGTGTCTCTACCAGCATGCCCAAGAATAAATGATATCTTAACCATTAAAAGAAGATCCAATGGACCACAATCTGATTTGATCATGTATTTTCAGAAATGCAGCTTTTTTCTAAAATGCTCAGATGAAATGCTTTTTTCTCCCCTCAGCCCTTTTTTTCTTTGATAGCCAGAGGTCTGAGAGTATAGTTGATTTACTTGACCAGTAAAAAATTTGAAATTGCAGCATGTGGCCAGGTTTGTGTGTTTAGACCGGCTGAGACCAATGTGACCCTCACTATCTTCTGTACGTGTCATGACATCAGTGATTCACGTCAAAGCAGCTTACTATTTGGTGCTTTCTACACAATGTATGTTTTTGCCATAAGAGACGTTTTCGTTGCATGTTGCTTGTAACAGTGTAGTCTCTAATATCCAATGTTAAGCCACCAAAAAGAAAATATGAAGATGAAGAGAAAGACAAAGACAAAAGTCACAGAGGTTGGCATTTTTGCGAGAGGTGGCTCATCTTACATGAGCAATGGTTTGTTGGACTTAGAAGTGAGTTTCCTATTGATTGGTGATGTCATTTAAGCTCTCCCACATTTCCTGATTGGCTGATGTCCTGTTGGTTATTTTTATTCATCATAAATTTACATTGATGTCTGATGGTTCCTAGAACTAAAGAGAGAGTTACCTTTCCAGTGGTGACTTTAATTAAGCCTCTGAAACCAATCAGAAGCTTCCTTACCATTTGTTAACTAGCCAGAAACCAGTCAGGCAATGCCTAACAGCCAAAGAATAAATCAGATAGCAAAAGGAGTGGAGGAAAGAAGGTTGTGTTGGAAACTACAGTATGTTACAGTCAATGCAAATGATTTGATCCTGAAAGTTCTATGGAGAATGCATAGTGACTATATTCCAAGAACGCAGTAAGGACAACAAAAGCTGAGATCAACATTTCATTTACTGTGTTTACACTTGCACTTTAGTAGTCGAGTTATTTGCCATGTAGGGGCAGTCATCTGATTTCTCAAATGCGATGTGAATAAGAGAGTAAGAGAGTTTCCATAATTGGGGTAAGGGATTATGAAAATTCCGGTTTAGGCAGCTGGATTTCTGCTTGAGAAACCTGATAATTGGGCCATGTAAACCTTTTCTTGGCTTTTTGACTGGCTTTTTACATGTGCACATGTGCAGGACAAGAGAGCGGATAAGACAGCTGACACCATAAATGCAATAAACTCACATTGTACAACACTCACGTTAACTGATTTCCTGCCATAACTCGGTGACTCAGAATAATCTGTTTTCTTGTGTGCATGTGAACGTACTGCTTTTGATATACCTTCTGATATCGATTCCAAAACCAGTGGTCTTATTTCATCTTAATTAACAGCCTTAAATCGTTTTTTAAATCACTTTAAACTTTATATCATTACAGTCAGAAGTTTTTGAATTTATATGTTTATTCAAGGCGGATATGATTGCCTTGAATGAATGTCATTGCAATATGCCAGTCCTGTGCTTCTCATTGGGAAAGTCCCACAGGTTCCATTACAAACACACAACGCTCATTACCTTGATCCCCCCTCACCACTACTGGCTAGGCCATCCCAGTGAGGTCTGGCCTTAATCCTGCCCTGTCTACCCACCTGCCACCCTCCCTGTCCTGTCAGCCTGTCTGCTTTGCCCTGTGGCACGTATCTCACATGAAGCTGCACTTTAAAATTTATCAAACTTTAAATAGACTTTAAAGTTTTCATATGTAAATTGTGGAGCGAGATCCATTTTCTAGCTACCTCTGAAGGCTGTGTCTTATAAATAGTGGAACCTTACAGATAGTTGCTGCTCGTAGTTGGTTCCCTTTTGTTAACTTTATACAGGATTCATGGAAAAAATGTGAGATCAGGCCTGGTTGACAGTCCCACAGCCACACTGGAATGTCACCAGTCTGGACCAACACAGGGCCTCTGTAAAGCACCCCGGCCCCCTGACTGCCTCCCAAATCCTGATAAACCCCTGTCCTCAGAGCAGGGAGGGGAACTGGGGGTGGGGCAACCAGCTAGGAAGTCTAGGAACACGCTTGTAGATGCTGTGCACGTGGGTTTTGCTACACAGATTTGTCAGCTTTTTCGGTCACTAATGTAGCCGACAAAAATTGTGCAAAGGAAAAATGTTTATACAGGGAAAAGCTCACAAACGAAGCCAGATGTGCTGCCTCCAATAATAGGCACTGATATCTGCGCATATGTTGTGCTTGGCATGAGTGCATGCACTTGTGGACAGTTAAGAAATATTGAGTCTCTCGAGGCTCAGGTGCAGTTCACAAATGGATGGGAGCATAACCTACAAATCCACAAACTGACCAACTGTGTGACAGCACAATCGCCTGAAGTGCTATCCTCCAGTAATGGAATAAAACTCCCAGAATACACTGCAGTATGACAAGTGGTGAGACATGTTCCCAAGCTCTATTGTGGGCCAGAGAATGGGGAAGCACCTTCAGGACAACTGGTTTTATGCTAGAGTCAGGATCCCTGCCACAGGCAGGGTCGGATCATCCAGACTGGTTGGACGGGAGAAGAATGGGTCCAGAACATAAAGCTGGGTACAGGACAGGGGACTCCTCTGTGGTATATGACCCTGTAGAAGACCAGGGACCAGATAGAGTGCTGGGGTAGTCATGGGTAAAGATTAGGTCTGTGAAAGGGAGGAGAGTCTAACGCTGGGGTCTGGCCCAGTGTTTGGGTGAGGGGTTCATCCTGGGTACCAAAAGCCTTAAAGTGTGTCTTTGTCCCTTATGTCCTGTCCCTCCGTACACCTCTCTCGCCTTACCATAGAACAGGGGAACTGATCTTAGGAGGGGAAACATGATGCTCTGTGTCCACCCCAGTCCCTGTACGTTTTAAGGAATGTGAAACTGCTAGCACTGTCCTGTTAATTAATTCTTGGTTTGGTTTTCATCTTGTTTTTCAGGATTCTGTGGACTCTGCGGCGGCAGCAGCAGGTGTTTTTCTAGTTGGATTTTAGCCCTCTGATATTCTCCCACAGCCATGGAATCGGTATGTTGATGAAAAACATTTTTTAAAAATATATGTCTATCTGACTGATGGACATATCGGGCCTCTGATGGGCCTATATGAACACAATATGGAAAAAATATTTGTTTCTTAAAAATTATTTTGTGGCTAGTTTTTTGTCTTCATGTCCTGCCACTATGGTGTGTGGCATGTGGTACATTATGTTGTCGTGGTGGCATCTGTGTGTGTGTCTTGTGAACACAATAACCCAAGAACAATACAGGTTAGAAACTTCTTACCTACAACACAGATGAAAACAGAGTTACAGCACAGATGCATACATGTGTACATATATGTGTATATACATATATATAGAGAGCGAGCGTGAGAGAGAGAGACTTCATCAACCAATAGTCTAGTGGTGTTTTTTTGTTGTTGTTGTTGTTTTTTTTGTTTTTTTTTCTGATCTAGACAACGTGGAGAGTGTATGTGTGTGTGTGTGTGTGTGTGTGTGTGTGTGTGTGTGCATACTATGACTACCAGGCTCAGCTTTCTATCCAGCCATGCAAGAGACTGTGTGTGCAGGTACCAACAGTTGCTTGTACCAACAGGCAGGCTGAAAGCGCAGCAGCATTGAGCTCTCTCCACTGGAATGCGTGCATTAAGAACAGGGCTTAGTGCATGCCTAGGCTCTGCCTTCCTGTCCCTTTGTCAGAGGCTTTGTGTGTTTGTGTGTTTGTGTATGTTTGTGTGTGTGTGTGTGTGTGTGTGTGTGTGTGTGTGTGTGTGTGTGTGTGTGTGTGTGTG
>OMLF01013803.1:0-12583 GCA_900302615.1 Holocentrus rufus | reverse complement strand
GTGGAAAGTGGGTCACAGCCTCTGTAGTGCAGAACCAGCATGTGTCCAACAAAGACCCTCCATTCCTCTCTCTTACGTACAATTCCCTCTAATATGTTGGAGGTTGTGACTCCAGCTGAACAGCCTCATCACAAAAAAATTTAGATTTTAATCAAGGCCATTCTGAATTGGACGTGTTTTGCGGGAATAAGGTTTGAATTCATATCTAAAAGATACCAAAATCAGTGTTTGCAGCCATACAAGCATGGTCACACATTGATCTAACTGTAGTCAAATGTTGCTTTCAAGCAACAACCTGATGAAAGCCATAATTACTCAAACTCTGACAGCAAACCATACAGTCTCGGTACAGTAAAGTAAATAGCTTTGCCAATGTTGCACTGTGACGTATAGATAAGATAGAAATGAAAGCTTTTTACTTCATTGTTGCACCCTCATGTATTTCATCCATTACAAAAGCACATTAGGCATTGAGTGAAATAAAGCATATAATTAAATTTAGGAAGAAATACTGAGATATCATGTTCACCTACGATTGCAAAGACAGGATATTGTTAGGAATATGCTGAATCACGCTGAAAGTCTACTTTTCTAAGGCAGACTTGTGACATGGCGAGAGAAATGTGAAAATAATCTGGCTCTCCATCATCCAAGTGCTGTGTCGGGAATCACAAAATCATTCTGAACATGGATTAATGAGAAGTGTGGCCTAGTGATCAGTGGCTGGCCTGCCTACGCCCGACAGTAACAGCTGCAACACTGGCTCATCCTTCTCTCCTCCCTGCACATAACACTAGCTAACAGCACCGTGGCACTCCCTCTCTCTCTCTCTGCCTCTTTCTCACTGTCCTCCCCTCTCCTCCCACCCTCCTCTCCTGTGTCTCTGAGCCTGTGGCAGTGCACCAACAAGAGCTGCTACTGTTTACCTCTCTTGGCTGCCTATATCTGCTTACCTTCAGTGGAAACCAAGGAAACTGATCACAAAGCTTATTATACCGCCAAGAGTGGTATACGTGCATACATGTGTGTCCATCCACCCCCCACACACTCTCCTGCCACTCTCCTCCTCCCTCTCCTCATGTGATGCCAGTCACATGGTTTCCAGGCAAGCAGCTCAGTAAATCAGAATCAGACTTTTATTTTTAACCGCTTTAAATCCTCTACCTAGCCCCCACGTTCAGCAGAGGCAGACTAAAGTGCCCAGCGAGCTCTCCTTCCTCTGTGTCTCACTACCTAACTCTCTTCGTGCCACTCCCTCCCAGCTTCATGAAGCACATGCTCTATCCATTTCTCTCTGTCTCCTCCTCTCTCCTGCCCTCTCTCTTTGCTGCGTCCAGCCATCAGCAATGCTGATATCATTCTCAGAGTTATCTTCCGGCAGAGCAGCTAAGAGGGGAGGTGTGCATGCGTGCATTGGATGTGGTGCAGATGAAAGGCTCAGTTTCTCGTAAACACACTTCATCCACTGGTTCTCCTCTTGTTACCAGAATATGTCTGTCTGTCTGTTTTTCTCTCTCCCTCTCTCTGCTTCCACTCTATCTCTCCTTTTCTCCAAAGCAGGGTTTGTTCCTCTGTGGGGATTAGTGTGTGTGCGGCAGCTTTGTGAACAGGGAAGTGGGCCCTGCCAGTCACATTACATAACTCGCCCCCGCTAGCGCGGCTCGGCCTGGCCCGGCTGGAGAGACGACTATAGAGGCTTTGTTCTCCCAACCTTCCCTTCTTCCTCCCCTCTACTCCTCCTCCTCCTCCCCCTCAGGCAGGCCGCATACTAATGGCTTATAGAAGGAGTCTGTTTGCAGCGAACAGGCATGGCTCTGTGGCGCAGAGAGCAGAGAAACTCGCCATTAGCAAGCATAATGGTGGGGTGCACACATCTTAGGCAGAGGAATGTGAGGTCTGTTGCAGGTCGTGCTGTTCCAGGGACATGGGGAGAGCAGGAGCGCGGTACTGTGCTTTACTGCCCACCTACCCAGGGGTTCTACGTCTTCACGCCAAACGATGAGACAGGCGGTTAGAGTTCATTTGAGGAATCATATAACTGTCGAATTTCTCAAGGTCGACAAGTTGCGTAATGGTTCGTAAGTATTCCCTAATTCCGTGTCCTTGTGTCGAGGTACAGTACACCTCGGCCACACACACGCTCTTCTCCCACCTGGCAGCCTGCCATTGTTAGCAGGGAAGGAGTGGGAGGCCAGTGTGCTCAGTGTGATGGAGGTTCAGACCAGTTAGCTCTCTGAACGAGGAGAAGCAGCTTGTAGGCGTGAGAGTGAAAAGGATAAATAGCAGAGCATGGTAGCAGCTTCTTTGCACAACAGTTTGCAGCGTTGACTCTCTCACGTCTTTCTCTCAGGCTGCCTCTCTCTCTTTCTCTCTTTGGGGTTGAGAATTTGCCGCTGATTGGTGACCACAGGTTTCGGTAGTGAAAAGGCAAAAAAAAGAGAAAGATGACATTAGCAGAAACTAGCTATTAGGAGCTGGAGCAACGAGGGATGTTCTTGAATATGAATCTCAAATCTGAATCATTTTTGTTCCTTCCATATTTTCTTTTAATATTTAATAGCGCGCATATAGTTCTAGAGAAAACATTCAGCTGAAATAAAAAAGAAAGTCATTGAGAAGGGGGTGGGGTTTGTTTGTGTTGCGCAGGCAGTGTGTGTTCTTGCCTGTCATACACATACACAGCCACAATACAGAGAGCGAGAGATTTGGTTGTTCGTATGCTTTTTGTTTGCAACAGGGAACAGTCAAAATGTTTTGATAAGTAATTTAGTCTTGGTGTGGACAGTCTTTCTCTTTTTTGTCCCAGTGGGTCTCTCTCCTCGGCTCTGCTGACAGACTTTGCAGTGGGGAGCTGGTTTGACTGAGACTGGATGAAAAATCTTTGTCCTCTGACCGTCTGTTCACTACAGCGGGGATGTTGTGTTTTCCTAGCATTCCAGACTTCTACCATATCGTGCAGGAAGCTGGCTTCACAAAATACTACTCTGACAAATTTGAGGATTCCTTTTCCTATATTTTTTCCAGTCCAGTTTGATTCAGTTCTTACTAACATACAATAGTTCAGGGTGGAGATTTTTTTTTTCCAGTCCATAATTGTTTATGGCTGTCGTTGTTTGTGGGTGTGTTTACAAAAGCCTTTGTTTATGTGTCCTTAGTATCTATGGTTATTGTTTGGTAAATACCACTTTAAAAGCAAACTGTTTTTATATTTCATTATTATTGATGGGTCATCATCAAACCATCAGTTTGATGTTGTAATGTTCCAGCAACAGCAATAATAATGGGAAGGGGGGTATGTTTCAGCCCCTCCAACCTTTGATTTTATCTGAATGTAGGGGCATAATTTGGTTTGTTGAACATATATGGATACAAATACAAATAGTAGCGTTTCCTCCCCTTTATGAGCACGACTTGCTTTGCTTCAGTCAGTAGATTTGTTTCCTTGTTTTCACATTGTCATTGGGAGGCCAGAGTTTCCCAGGCTCTGCTCTCCATCAACTTTTGACCCCAAATACATACTAATACACACACGCACATACACGTAGAGTCATTGGAGGCTAAAAACTTGTATTTTAAAGAATTATCTCACATCATTACATCCCCACTGAATCCCTTCTCATCTGCTCACTCTAATTAATCTTAAAAATATCTTCTATCCCCACAATCCATCTGTTGTTTCTTAGTGTAGTACTCTTCTTCTATATGATCACTATATCTCATTGTCACTCTAGATAAGAGCTTCAGCCAAATACTTACAGTGTAAATGCACAAATGTAGACAGTGAAAGACAGTGTGTCTCTAGTTTGCGTCTGCATACTGTCTTGGCTTCGTCTCTGCCTTTGGAGATGGACTAGAATGTGCTTTCGGTGCGTCAGCTATGAGCCAAGTTCCCATCAAAGAGTAGCTGCTGCACCATAGTCTGTGTTTAGATGTGACAGCTAATTTTAGAGCTGCTAGGCCCTGGTCCAGGGTGGGGGAGGATAAGATAACATAGAACTAGCTCTCCCTCCTTACACAGTTTGGTTTTGTTTGTCCATCCAACAGCCCCCCAATCCAGCCACTGTGAATTCTGATAGTGGGTACTAATTCAAATCTTAAACCCTACGCGGACAGGATTAGCTTTACATGGGCACGTCAGTTAATTTGGTGTATCACAGACGTCGTCAGTGATTTTAATCCCATCCATCGGCCATGTCAGTGTTTTTATGGACAACCTCAATGATAATTACAGAGGAAATTACCTACTGTATTTGAGAGCTGCTCTGAAAAATGTAATCCCGTCTGAATGGAAACCTATGTATGCAATTTAACGGATGTTTTCCCATAACTGTTTACTGCTATCGAGTACCATAGGCCCTATTCGTCAAATTTTTGAATTCTCCTGGAATGCCTAACATCCTTTAAACATCTGCAGTATCTGTACACACTGCTCTGCACTGCTCCAAGTCCAACAATTTCTGCAGTTTCTGGACGATTTAAGTGGCATGAGTAGCAACACCTTCCAGTTATACTGCCTGCTGGAAGACTATCTTCAGACGTAAAAAACTAAAGATAAAAATCAATGGAGCAGCATCACAAGCTGAGGTGGGCGACTGTACTTACTGACAGCTTCAGGTAGCCACTCCAATCTCTGTAATACTGGAGAGAAATTACAGAGATGCTAATCCCATCCAAATGTGTACATGAAATTATAAACATCCTGTGTCAGTAATTAAAACTCAAGCGTTGTTTGGGAAACTGATCCTGTCCGAATAGGGTTTTATTCATGTCTATGAGCTCTCAGATCTCACTGATTGTCTCACAAACAAAAACACACAATCTCACACGCCTGTCAACTTAGCAGACTAGATTAATTTGGTATTTGCAGAATGTCAAGTATTACAGCTAAAAAAAATGATTGTGCAGGAGTGCGGTGGGCCAATCGAAGAGCAGCTGTCTGCTGGGGGTTTGCATTATGCTGAAGATGACATGTTACATATAGATAACAGCGAAGCACCTCACATCACTTATGCTTTGATGAAGGCGAACACACACATACTGTCACTCAGTTTTTATGCCTTGTTTCCCTCCTGGCTGTTGTCAGTGTCCTCATTCACCAGGGTGGCAAAATCTTTTGGACCACCAGCCACAGTGTCCATTGATGTTCAAATTTTTACAAGTCACTCACAATTTCTGTTACAAAGTAATTTGTAATACATGAGTAACAGTAGGAGCTAGAATGTGGAGTTAACTGTTTAAGTGTATAAACCTTTTCTTTGCTATCTTCTGTTTGCCATGTTAATTTCATTCTCATCATCGTTTAAATTTTAGGTAACTCCGGTCTTTGTACGCCATGTGTCGCCTGCATCTAAAATGGCAGATTTGAGGGGAGTATTGATACAGATGCTGTCATATGAAATGAACTACAAAGCCTTGTTTGGATTATGTGATTCAAATAGCCTCTCTTTTTTGATCGGCTTGACAAGGAATGTTTTGTCATTCTCATTTCTATGTACTTGCAATCTGTCTAGATAAAGGGGATGACCTTATTGAAAATAAAGACAGACAAGAGAAAGCTGGCCGTTGCTGTGCTTGTGCTTGAAGAAGAGGATTATTAACCTATTCTGTACCTAAACTGTGGTTAAACCTGCTCACCAGGAAAACTATGTTGCTCCAGACACTGCTGACGTACAGTGTGATGCAGCTATAGTAGAGATTATTCAACTTGGAGTCCAGGGAAGCATCTGAAAATCTGCATGGGAAAATGCAAAGTGCATATTCTGAAGGAGACACGCACCTGCTGTGACAAAACCACCGAAAACAACTTAGGGGAAAAAAAGCACAGAAGCTCGTTGCTGAACTTGGCTTTTAGATCATTTTATTGGACCCGCCAGTGTGTCTGGTGGGAGGAGCAAATCTACCCGCCTGATGCTTGTTTGCCACCCTGTCATCCACCCACTGCCACCCAACTGAAGACAGTAGAATGATATTACAAAGGGGCCCATGCTGTCTGGAATTGTTTATGTCACCTCAGCAGGTCAGAGGCCAGTCTGGACTAACAGCATAGATAGTTTGAATTGCTAAACGTTGTGCTCCGGGCCTTGGGAGTGAATTGATCGTGTTGAGAGTCTGTTGGAAACTGTGCTGTAATGTCTTGCCATATCAGTGTGCTCTGCTAGTAGATGGTCTTTTGTAATTTATTTATTTTTCTTAGGAAGCCAGTCAAAACTGTGCAGGGGGCTATAAAAGGTTGAATGAGTGTAGAGAGCAGCTAGGATCCCAGCTCTCCAGTTTCCAGCCATAATGGCAGCGATAATGGCCTCTGTTCTGATTTGTTTATGTCAGACTGGCATCTGATTTCAGGAAATTCTGCCCTGAATGGGAGTTGATATGTTTTTTTTTGTTGTTTTTTTTTCCTGTCAGTACTCTGAATTCCATCCGTCTAAACGAACACATACACATACAATCAAAACAGGCACGTACACACTTATACACATGCACGGACGCGCACACACACACACAACGAATACAAAAGCACTCACATTTCCACGAACGAAAATACACAACCAACTTTCATTCTGAGCCGTGCGGCATAGCCCTCCCAGTCTGGCCCCACTCTCCTGTCCCGCCTGTCCCTCTTGCAGCCACAGAGCAGTGACCTTGGTTTCAAGTAGCTGTGCTCTGTTAGAAAGCCAACACCTCTCCTGGGATGGGCTGACCTTGTTGTCTGACACACTGTAAGTCTGCACGTCCCTCACGCGCACACACACACACACATATATATACACACACACACACGGCCAACATCAGCAGCCTCCGCTCTGATAGTCTCTGCATCTTCACAGGTTGCCTAAATTGGATATTGAAAGTCACTATAATAATTTACAGTATGCGCAGTACGTGTTTGTGTTAGCTGTGAAACTACCTTTTATGTTTACTTGGCCATTGCGAATCCTGCGCGGTGTAGCGTATAGGAGCAGGTCTCTGAGTTGTATTGTCGGAATACAAAGGCAGAGTAACTGTGAGGGTTCAGCAGGTTTAGGCCTCTCCGTAACCAGGTGTTCCTTCATCAGACGACTTCTCCTCTGTGACAACATGCTCTTTTATGAGGGTGTGTTCAAGAGCACACACTGCTGTCCCCTCCCTCGCTGCTCTTCGCTTTGATTCCCTCCAGCTGTCCGGCTGCACACAGTGCACGGATGGGTCCAGGCTTGTATGCCTGTTTAACTAAAGGCCTGGAATTGCAATAGCAGTTGAATGCAGGGATGTTTTCCTCTTCCTTCCATCGTTTTTCTCTCAGGAAGTTGGCATGTTGGGGGGGAAAAAATTACCATCTCAACAGCTTAGGGTGGTTAACCTAGCCTTCTCAGACTGCCAATTATACATGTTGTGTTGTCACAGGTATAGAGAAGCTGTTTTTTTTCTGTTCTCTCAGTTGAGTTCATAGTGATAGAGGTTTGTTGAAATGTATGAAATTGACAAAAGATTATATTGTGATAGTTTGTGTTTCTCATATAACTGTCAAAAACATCTCATGAGGGTAACATGGGTCCCAGTGTTGACACTTTTTCCTTTTTGAAGATATTGTAATGCTAAAGACTTTCTCAGACATTCACTTGGATTTGTTGGCCAGAGTTTTGGCTCAGGGCCTGAATATCTTTTAGAAGGCCATCTGGAAAACCTTTCCCTTCTATAAAAAAAAAGCATTGCAAATAAGTTTTACCAGTCAATATTGTGATTCTGATGTGCACAGTCCAGTTGTGTGTATGTGTCCATGCTTTGTGTCAGGCTGCAGGCTGTGTATGAGCTGGGCCGGGGCCAGAAGCCAGCCAGGAGGACAGATGAGGAAGCAGATGGACCTGCTTGGACTTAACCCTTCCCACGCCACTTCATCCTCCCAGCCCGCCCCCTCCTCCAACTCGCAGGCCTTTCTGGAGAGGAGGAGAGAGGGGGATGGGATGGTGGAGTTGGGGACGTAGAGAAAGACAGAAAGACATTTTGAATTTGATTGAATAGTAGACTTATCAAGCCAAATTATCATCATAGTATGGCTGGAATGTATAAACTGTTTGTTTTGTTTTGAAATTTGACATTTTGTTTACTGCTTTGTCAATATTCTTTCGGATAAACAGTTATAGCCACTGAATTAACTGAATTTAGAGGCAACAGAAGACAGACAGACAGACAGAATAGAGTGAGAGAGACCTCTGCCTCCAGTCCTCTGTCTCTTTCTCTACACTATACTGTAGACCTAGTGTGTGCTGTCTTAGGCTGACATATGGCTACTGCCTCCATATGGGAACCCCTGGTCTGCCCTGCTTCCCTGCTGTCTTTCTCCAGCTCTCCCCGCCTCTGCTTCTCTCTGTCTGCTTTCCCTCAGTCAAACAGCACTTTGCTTCAACTAACAGAACAAAGTCCTGGGAATGTTTTGCTTTTTTTCAGGGTTGTAGAAGCACCACACCCTATGAGATCCCCTGGCTGTCTGCCAACAGTTTTAGCCACCCCTCCCCCACTCTCTCTCCCTCTCTCGCTCTATCACTGTCTGTCTGTCTTCTAATCTTGGCGGTTTCACTGGTAAACACACATTAGCTGTTGGCTATATCTTAAAATCCTGTAGTCACAGACAGCCTGCCATCACTATCAGCACCAAAGCGGTAATGGCTTTTCAAAATGTTTGATTGAGCTCACTAGAGGTGTCTTTACTTGCACAGGTAATCACATGGCATGACCAATATCCCTAGACGAAGCATGCTCTTAAAGGGGCATTTGAGTTCACAGTTTTGGTGGAGGAATGTAGGATCCTGGTTTAATTGCTAATCAGTGGTTGCTGAGTAAAGTTACTGAGAGACACCCCCTCTCTCCAGCTTTCCCTGCTGACCAGTGGACTGTAAATAGAAAACCCCAAGGGAGGATCAATACCAGCTCAGGCTGTTGATGAAGAGGGAGGCTCACCATATGTATGAGCCAAAGATATACACAGCAGTTTTTCTTTCATAGGCAGGCACTCTAATAGCAGTTCCGATGTGGCGCCCAAAAAACTGCTAGTAGTTTATTTATTAACTTGGTTATTTGCCTACCACAAGTGGTGATACGGGTCATTGCAGTTTTGTCTCTTCATCTGTTTGGCCGTCCTTCAGGTTTGTGAGACCAGCAGAAATGATTCTGATTCTGCGTTCTCCCAAGAGCACACATTCAAGTCACCCTCTTCCCTCTCTCTTTTGAAGAGAAAGCAGCCGTAGGCCAGTGAAGTGATGTCATCTGTTGCTACATTGTAACAATAGCATCGGTTCCCCCTCCCACTCCCCTGTCTCCCCCCACCACCAACACCCACCAACCCCTGGGGGCCCTCTGCGCTGGCTAAAGGGAGAGCTGAATGGGTGGGTGTAGGGGGCAGGGCAGGCATCTGTGGCCCTCTCCTGCCCTCTCTGGGCTCCAACGCCTTGGCCCCATTGTTTGGAGAGATGGAGATAACCATAGCAGGAGGGCAGGAGAGCCACAACCAAGCAAAATCAGGGGCAAAGGGGAGTGTATTGAGATGCAGCAGTTGTAAGGGGGAGGGTTGAAGTCAGCGTGATGCGGAAGGAGGTGTGAGTGTTTTGTTGGGTCGTGAGGGGGCAAGACATTGTGTTTGAGGTGACCCTAAACTGGGAGTCTGCTTTTTAGCCAGCCAATCAGCCGGCAAGTTTAGCTCACCCTCCTCTGGTTTGTATCGCTCATCTTCCTTTACTATAGACACGGTTCAAGACAAGGGGAAGGACTCAGCTTTCCTTGTCACTGTTCAGCTCACTCGTTTTATTTAGCTGTCTTTTGTTGCTTCTTTTCAGGACAGTTGTCCTCTTTGCTCACCTTCAGCCAAGACTGAACAGCATTGCCTTGACAGCCGCACAGGCCTCATGTCCCACCTGACATATTGTGTGAGGAAGCAGAGGGCAAGGTTGCACTGGGGACACAGCATTGTGTTGAATGATGTGTACCTGTTTGGGCCCATTTTGTTGAAATATGTGACAGTTCATCAAGACTATGGCAATGAGGGATGCAGACAGAGTTTGTGGCACAAACCTAGTATAAAACTTTGTGCAGTAGACATGGCAGTACTAAGGTAACACATCTATGCTGTCTAGATCATTCATTAAAATTACTGCAGTGCACTGGACTTAATTACATGACCCTTGTTGTCCTGCAATTGAAACTACAGACTTACAGTTTGTTCTTTTATTTTTGTTTTCCCTTTGCTCAGAATATCATGATAATACTGGACCATGTTGAATCATATTGAACCTAACTGTAAGTTGAATGTATCGTTGCTTATCTAATGGCAATAGATGATGCTTAACAATTGGGCCATGCAGAAGTTTGGGCGCATTAGTACTTTACCCGTTTCATACATTCAGACATCTACTGACATCAGAGGCCAGTAGACCGACTTCCAGTTGCCTTAGATTGAAGGATCAGGCATGTGTTTGTATGGTACTGCTGCCGAGTGTTGAGATGAAGCTGTTCATTTCCTCTGCAGTGTCCCACAGCGTCCGTGTTGGATAGTCTGTGCCAGCTCTGTCACTGCCTCTCCTGTTTGACTTGGCCTCAGTCGGCAAGAATTCAAACTTGAAGTTTTCTGAGCAAAGCCTCTGTGTCCTCTGTGTGTGTGTGTGTGTGTGTGTGTGTGTGTGTGTCAGAGACTGAGTGCAGTGACTTGATGTGCCGATAGTTTTGGAAACCTGGAGGACGTAGCCATATTGGTATTCTTCATAAAATTCAAACACTTCCTGTCTGATATAAGTTTGATGCCAATAATGAGCGGGCAATTTGGGACGCTTGTCCTCATGAATGCTGGGCCTTGGAATCCTGTGTTTCCAACCTGTCTTTGATGCCACATTTATTAAGAGGACCTGATAAAGTAGAAGTGAGTAAGCTCGGGGTCAGACATCAAAGCTGTGAGGGTTTATCATGGCACAAGGTTCATATTCTCATTTGTACTGCCCTGAGTGTTGTTGGTGGTACTGGTGTTTGTTTTTGTACGAATGTGCTGCTTATTTTGCCTTGCAACTTCTTCCTTTTCTAGAGCCTCCTGCGCTTCATTATTCAACATTTGCTCTAGTTGTGGAGGGTTATATTTAGAAGCGTTGTTGGGGAAACCAACACACTGTGTGTACCAATGGTAGTCAGACCCTCACTGCTTGAATCTGAATCTGTTACAGCTCAGGGCATCCTAGAAGTTATGGACATATGCCTTGGTCTTCGTCACTGTCTCCTCTCGTGCCATCGGTTGTCTCTGTTCTCTACCTCGTCTTCATATGTATCCTTCTCCTCTCATCTCCGGTCCCTCAGCGTTACCGGTGTGTTGTTTCTGTCGAAGCAGCGCTAGCACTTCCTTGGCTGCTCATACTCAGAGCCTTGGCCTCGCTCTGCTCCACATTTACCTCCCATTTGTCATGGAACAACATTCTCTCCTTTCTCCCATTTTTGTATCTCCTTGTCTCCCTCTTTCTTTCTGTTTTTATTTTCTCTCACAGACACCCACATACACGCACACATGCAATGCTCATTAGAACAGCTGATTTATTCGCTCACCAAAATACCATACCCATTATCATAGATCTCCACATGCTTTTCTGTTTTTCTGGTGTCCATTTTGTGTTCAATGGATATTTGATGCTTCAGTTTTTAGCTCATCAAAATGCCTCACATATTGCTGTGTTTGTTACACAGCATACTTATCCACAGTTCTATGCCTTGGTATTCCCACCATGTGGCCTTCAAAAGTAGCAATGTAAACAGTTATCTGCCTGAAATTTAAAACCCATAAGATCATTATTCTCATGACGTTACTCTTATTGATCGTGACTATGAGTTTTTACAAGCAAAAAAGCACACACATCCAGAAACTGAAATCGAGGTGCTAGACTTAAAATAGTCCATGATATGTGAAAAAATATAGTCTACACACTAGAATAGTCTCCCATGGCGTTTTTGTCACCACTACGTTGTATGGTCATACTGATCCAGTGTGTTTGTCTCTGCACATTAATTTCGATTAATTTTCAGTGAGCACTTAACAACATGAGAAAAATATCTAATTGCAGTTTTGCTGACAGAAATTGTGATTGTGGAATGACTCAAGGCATAATTTAAGCTTTAAGTCTATACTGTTTATGCTATTTAATGTACTTTATGGAATATTGCCAGTATAGCACAATATGTCAATAGATTTACTGTGCTATATTTCGAATGTAAGGATGAAATGTTAGAAATGAAATCCAACACTTGCTTAACCTCTAAATTGAGAAAAATGTCCACAAAAAATTTATACTGCTTTCATAAAAGCTATACCCAAAAAATAAAATCCAACGGCAACTCAAACCTTGGATTTTTGGAGTGTTTATTATTATTATTGCCTGTTTTAAATGAGAGGTGCTCATTGTCAGGACAGGGCTAATGATGTCAAATTTCTATCCATTTTGATGAACAGAAAGCCCATTGAAGTCGAACCTTTTCTGAATTGATGTACGTCTGTTTTGGAAAAATGGTCAACACAGTATGCATGATCCCGTACAACTCATCAAAAGATCAAAACACAAAGGGAAGGGATGGTGTCGGTTTTCCAGTT
>OMLF01013802.1:0-11704 GCA_900302615.1 Holocentrus rufus | reverse complement strand
GCTGCTTTTATGTGTGTCTTACGTGTTTTTGACAGTGTGTGTGTTAGAAGGAAAGAAAGGGAGCCCGTATGTGCAGGTTTGCCCCTGTACCTTTGTGTGTGTGTTGGTAGGTGGGTCTAAATAAACTATGCTATCAATATATTTGGCATTATGAGGAAGTATGTGTGTGTGCTTCTATGAACACATACTCATATGCCGCCCACACACACCTGATGTCTACTTATAACTGATACTTGTATAAGCTTGTATTAAACTCTGATTTCCCCTATAATTTTCCCTTAAGTACCTTCAAAGTTAGATTTCTTTTCTTCCATATTGTAGAGCAACATCACATACATATTCTGTATCTGCCGGCTGCAACGCTTCATTGAAGCTACACTTACACTGAGCGAAATATGTGTCATTTTATACATATTTTCCTGTAATTGAGCAGAATATATTTGGTGTCTTTGGAAACCTTGGCATCTCTGCTAGAATTTCAGATAATGTTCCGTGGGTTTGAGCAAAGCAGTGTATGTTTGTAAAGACAAATCCACAGATGGGACTATCAAGGTTTAAAAGGTTAAGCCGAATAGTTACTGAATATGGGAGCAATATGTATAAACTTGAAGCTAAATAACTAAGACATGACATTTTAATCTTATTCTTCTTGTTTCCTCACAAACGTGTGTGTGCGTGTGTGTGTTTGCCTAAGACTTTCTGTCGGTGTGGTGTGTTTGTTTGCGTTGCTCAGGCACACAGCTGGGTGGGTCTTCGTTATGGGTGTGTTTGTGGGTTAAAAGTTTCATTTATTGCATCTATTTTTGGCCTGCGCTCTTTCCTGGAGGATTAAAAGCGACCACATAGGTGTGACCTTTCAGCCAGGACACGCTCTCAAATTCCCTCACCCCTCACGCCCGCTCCCAGGTCAAACTCCACTGTGGGTCGTTTTGTGCCTGTGCAAATCAAAACATTCCTGAAGCTGACGCCCGAGCACACCCTGAAATAGCTCTGCCCTCCTTTTTTTTTTTTTACCTGGTTTCTGTGTATAGGCCTTGACAAGAGAAGGGCCTCGCCTCTGAAAGCTGGCAACCTCAGGCAAATGCCCTCGTGCCTCTCCCAATGGGCTTGTTTTTCATTCATTCACGCTCCCAGGGCACAGAGAAAGAACAAAAGGGACTGAGTGACTGAAGTATAAATGAGTTTTTAGTATTCATTTCTCTTCTCAAAGGGTGTTTAGGCAGTCTGATCACATGCAGACAATGGTTATTGTCTGCTTCAGCAGATAAAAGCCGCTACATTATGAAGCAGGATGTGCGGAGTTAGTTTAAATGTCAACAGCTTCTGTTTGTAAACTGGAGAGGCCGTATCATGCTGTTGTTTAGTCTAACAAGAACCATGGGAGCAATTAAAGGCCAACAGAGTCACAGCAGTTTCCCCACTGCTTCTCGGCCTCGCCTGCCGATATTCCCCAAGTGTTGTTTTTTAATTTAGGTTAGATTTGGTTAAACAAACGAAACACTTACTTTTTTCTGCCAACAGGACCACAACAATTTGGACAGTATCTTTTTCTAAGGCACCTAATTGGGACAACTATTATCTTTCTCTGTTGTATGTTTTGAACATATTTCTGGCTTCATTTTGCAAAGACATTTTCAGTTTTGCTCCAGTGTTTGCTTAAGAGTCAGCGGGTAATTACTAGCACAAACAAAAGAAAGTAAACAGGCCTGTCTTAAGTCTCTGGGGGAAAATCCACACACACTCAAGATGACTAAGCTGGTGCCTGGGGGGTCCATGAAGCTCTGAGCCTCCCAAAGCCTCAGGGAAACAATTACTAAGACAGAAACATAAGTTTCTCAGGAAATCGATACTTCTTCTAATGCTGCTGCTAAGTTCTTCTTTCTAAGATCAAGGGCAAACAAATCCTGCACTTTAGCCGGCCACACAAGCTTACATCGGGACATGAAGAGGGGTTTAGGTTGACAAAGCTGTGGGGCTTAGCCCACGACAGTCAAGTTGGGGCATATTTCAGGTAACAGGGTCAAGTCTTCCTGTTCTTGGAACCGTCGTCCCATTCATTCTCGGCTGTGAAGAAACTGCTGATGTCACCGAGGGGAAACTTCTCCCCGGTGTGTTTATGCCCACAACAGCTCAGCTGGTTGTGTACGTAAACAAAGCCAGCTGAGGTGTATCCGTATATACTCCCATCCACCAGCTGCTGGGCGGGAGTCAGGCCCGGGGCTGGGAACAGAAGGAGGAGGGTCGGGGGTCGCTGGTCGGGGGGCGATTAGATGAGAGCCGGTGATGAGGTTTTCATTTTATATATTTGAAAGAAAAAAACCTGAGTAAGCAATATATTTGCAGGTGTTTGAAAAGGGTCTCACTAATCATCAAAAAGGACCCCAAAGTGGGTATTTGGGGTACTTCTGGGTAACTGTCTGTGCACTTTGGAGTACATTTGGGTGATTAGTAGGTCGTTTTTCAGTGTTCAAGGCTGCTGATCAACACGTGGCTCACTGATTACTTCACTTGATCTTGACATTTTCAAACTCACATTCTAGCCTGTGCTCACTTTGCGTTCTGGAATAAAAACAAAAACTCACATCCATTGTGACTTTACTGGCATTTATGTCAACTACAGGCCGCCGTAAGCTGTGCAAGAAACCAGTCGATGCTGCTGCAATTCCTTGGCCACTTTATAGAGGTCAATAAAAGCTATAGATAATTTAATGCCTGCCACGCAAACGCAATAAGAGTTGGAACAGAACACACTGTTGAGTATGGAGACAGCGAGCAATGTTGAACGAAAAGAAAAGGAGGTGTTATCCATTTATCTATCCTGCTGACTCATGCAGGACACTCTGAAACAGCTGTCTTCCTCTTTGCACGAGGGCACAATCTTAATTCCAGTATTTTGATGTACACAGGTGTAAGTACAAGTCTGAGCAGCCCCACCACACCTCGTGTTATTTTAAGACTCAAGCAGTGAGTATAAGCAAGGTATTGCACGCCTGCGTGGAATGTGGTGTATTCTGCCCAACGCAGACGAATGACCCCACTTATCGAAGCCACGATGTGTTTTCATAAGAGGATTATATGAGGCAGATTTCTATCAAAACATCCCAGCACACACACATACACAAACGTATTCTGAGACCAAACAAGATTTTCAACCCATTTAGATAACGCACAGAAATGTAAACACAGGCAACCAAAGAGCTTCGGCTGTTTATTCTTTTTATTTTCTTTTTTTTTTACATCTCTATCATTATTTTTCATCAGAACTGACATCTCTACCTAGACGTAAATACTCAGCAACCTGCAGTAGTAAGATAGCAGGAATTTATTACGCTGAGCTCCACACCCACGGCATGCACATAACAACTTTCTCATGCCGTGTTTATACGTTCTGTGCCAGCTGCCTTTGCCTCCGCGCAACATACAAGGGAATGTAGCCAGATGAGGTGCAAAATGCCATCAAATTGTCAATCAAACGCACATAATCGTGCAGTTGTAGGCGTACAAACTTCATGGGAGACATGCAGAGGTGAGATTGTGTAAATTAAATACAATGTCAGCTTGAGTCCCAAATTAAAGGTTGTCATGATCTGCTCTGCTGTTGTAATGTCTCGGAGGCAGAGATTTATAGCTCAACATCTTTCACAAACCGCAGGAGAACATGTTTGCCTGCACTATCTAACCACTAATGCAATATAACAGAGGAAGCAGTGCGGCTCTGCTGTTCTACTGTTTCATTCACTATTCACTGAAATGTGCCTCAGCGGAGCGGGTCGACCTTTGCAATTTGCTCATGTGAAGATCCCTGCTAAGATCAGATGCTGAGCAGGATTAGGATTACGGATCTACATGGAGCTACAGAGCCCAAATAAAGTTACCAGGCCAGATTAACACTCCAGGTAGGCTAAATATACTCAATAATCTGATGACCTAACAGTGGACAGCAAGAGAACAGCACTGACTATTATTTCCCAGCACATCCCAGTTGTTAAAGCAAATGAACAACAACAACATGCATCAAATCGAAAATATCTACACGTCTTGTGCATCATTTTATACACATTTCCCTGTAATTCTTCAGGACATATTTGGCATCGTTGGAAGCCTTGGGATCTCTATTAGAATTTAAGATAAAGTTCTGTGGGTTTGAACAAGGGTTGGCTGCACAGCAGTGGGAGCAACAGAGGTGAAGAGGTTAAGGAAGTGTGGGGCTGCTGGAGTGATTGACATACAAGTAACTTTTGATATCTCATCTGTCTTTTATTCTCTAGCTCACACTGCATCCAAACACTTATCCCATTTAACTGAAATAATTAAAGTATAATTAAAACACTGAAGGCATAAGCAGATAAGAAGGGTTTGCTGATGTCATTCCTACTAAAACAGATGTATTGGATTGTAATTGGTGTAGCCACTCAGAAACATACGTAATGTAATTTCTCAGAGGTGAATCAGGGTTAAATGATTAAACGATCAGTTAAAGATCAAATAATGAAGAGTGGAAAATGTGGAAGGAAAGTGGATGCCTTTCAGGATTCAGGATAGATTCTGTTTGTTTTTTTTGATTAATTACAAAAACATGCCCTGAATCCTCATCAGAGCTGCATTCAAAACCACATTAAACTAATCACCGAAATTACTGCCACCTTTTGACTCGCAAAATGTTTGGTAAACTAAGTGTTGTGCTTAATCAGTGTTATTATCTAGTCTAAAGGTTGTTATCACGATGCATTTTATTGACCTTTTTATTTATGTTTTTAACATTTCATTCGGCATCGCCCTTCCTGCTGAAGAAACGCTGATGAACTAAAGGGATGACGAGCCTGAGAAGCACCATGGCGCTCGCTCTCCCTGCCAAATGGATGTCTAGATTAATTGAGTTAATTAACTCAGTATAGATATTATCTCTTTATACTTCCACTACTTCCTCTGTGGATGAAATTTTATGGGGATAGAACTTTGCGCTGGCACATCGTTTCGATCAAAAAATGCCAACATTGCATGGAGGAAAATGGAACAGCCAGTCTCAAAGCCCCATACATGGAAAACTTTTACTTTTATGCAGCAAAAAAGAGTTGATTAAAGAGAGAGGTAATCTCGGATGAAAAATGCCCAGCCTTACTGGAACGAGATTATCTAGCTGCTTTGAAATATTTAAGGTTATGTGAGCTGTGTGATTCGGTCTAACCTCATAATATAAAACAGTCTACCATTATGAAATATTCTCCTTCCGGGAAAATGACAGAAAACAATTTGTTGTAAGCAGGCAAGTTGTATTTACAATCAAGAATAAAACAGTTTATAATGAGAGGAGTGTTTGTGATGGTTACAGATCCACAGGGCACAGTTTTTCTTGTTGTCACTACCGGATAATCTTCTTTACAGGATGAGAATGTTATACTTTGGAAATAGTTTGTGATGCTATAAACATAAACATGGCATTTAAGGGGTGATATTACTGAATACAGTGAGTTGTTTTGTGACATTTACAGAGTCCAAACCTCTCAAAAGTCACAAGCCCACAGCTGTTTATCATTGTTTATTTTGGTTTCAAGTAAAGGGTGATCCGACACACACTGAGTCACGCCTCGTCGCCCTGGTCATGGGGGGTGTCTGGAATGGCTGATGGCATTGGGTGACACACAGGGTTGGAACCTAGCTACCACGGTGGCTGGTAAATCCCAAAACACACCATCTATTTTCACCATGTCACCAGCCGAGCATCTTTTAAATGTTTGATCGTCCGCCAAAGTGCCTCATAGCTGGTGTTAATATCAATCCCGGGTGACACATCACTGGATTTACGCACCTTTAGATCAAAGAGGCTGCGAGTGGGAGGACAAGAATGGCATTCATCTGCATAACTTCATACAAGGGAAATTGTTGGAAGGAATTGCTTCTCAGAGTGTAAAGTCGTTATGTAACTGCATCACAGTTGGCTTAGCATCATGGTCAAAACAATATTAACAAATCTGACATATTAATGGGGAGGAACATTTCTCCATTTCCCTCTTGATGGTAAAGCTAATGATCCATTTATTATAAGACCGCCAAACCATTCACCCCCTTTTTTTTTTAATCTGCTAACTTGCATCTTGTATTTAGCTTTTATGACAAATTTTATCACTGTGTTTTTCCGTTTTGTTTATACGTCTTCTGCGCAAATAAACTAATTAAAATTTCAATATTACTGTGCTATTTTATAGTGTGGCATCATCACTGATAAATTATGTTCACTATTATTTGCTTTAAGAGTTCCTGCTCAAGCATATTGGGACATACTTTTTAAACTCTATATTCAGAGGAAAGTTTACTTTCATAAGCTTGTGTGCTTATAATTCAGCTCCTTTCTGTGCCACTAACAATTCAACACAAACTACAACAATCAATTTATGTTATTCCTATTATTTTTCCTTTATTATTCTGACTAAAGACTTAATAATTAGTTCCCTCCTGATATAATATTGATGTTGGTGGTGTAGTTTGGAACATCCTGCTAGAAACCATGCCCTTGTGTGCTTCCAGCGTCAAACAAGACAGACATCACATGAGTTTTGTTGTGTGGGTGTGAGTGTACAGGCACGTGTTTGTCTTGTACAATGTGAGTGCTCAGGGGGAAAAATAATCACCATGCCAGTGTGCCTGCAGTACTTTATGCTCCTGTTTCTTTAAAGGTCCTCTCTGTCATTTTTCTGCAGAATGTATACTTTTTCCTATGCCTGTGTACCTTGTTACCTTGTTTGTCCTCAAGTCTGCGCGTGAGTGCGCGTCTGTGCGTGTCTGCGTGTGAAAGCGTCTCCCCAATACTGTGAATGTGTGATTTGACGGTTTGAACAGCGGAGGCCCGGGGCTGTGCAGTGTCAACAGGACAGAACAGAGGGCTGTGAAGCCGGCGCTGGGAACACGCTAATGAGGTCAGCCAGCAGCAATACTGTGCAGGCAGTGCGGACTCCCTCGCTGCGTTTTAACGGAGGGAGCCCTGTAAAACTATTTTTGGGTGGAATAGATAATGAAATGACCTAAAACTTTTGGGTGATTCATCATGCATCATCTCTGACCTACTACACATTCAACCACATCCCTTTATTGTATTTTAAAGCTGGCAGACACAATAGTTCCTGCACATTTTGCTTCTCAATACCATTAACTTTAAATATTCCATGAAATAACTTCCATATCCAGTAGTTGCTGGTATCTATGTACAAAGGCCCCATTTTTTTGTTTAATGATGTACCAGGTCATTTGCTATTTGTGTCTTTGTCATGTCACAATCCATATTACTATGGCATTTTGGACTGGAGTCATTTCCCATAACTTTGTCAGGCCTTGGATGCAGACTTCCATACATTTTCTAGGTTTTACATTGCTGTAACCCTGCAACGACACTTTGGCCTAGCTGAGCCCTCGCAAGGCATTCCTGTGGAAATTTGGATGGTTCCGCTCGATATTACAAGCCATAGCTTCTCTGAGAGGCTGTGTCAAAGTACTGCGACCTAGAACAATCGTCTGAGATGGCAGATTTGCGGTTTAATTAGTTGAGAGAGTGTGACGGTGCAAGCCCGCTCCTGGTTAGTTATGGCTGGAGTGGCACAGTCACGCCCTTGTTAGCCGGCAGAGGAACTGTCTCCTCGCATTTCGCTCAGCCGACCCAGTGGAGCGGAAGCTGGAACAGCATGTACCAAAACAACAGCATCACAGCGACAGCAAGAGCGGACACTTGGCTTTGTTCAGAGCGGGTCAGTTTTGAGGGCGCCAACTGGACGAGCTTGTTCCCGGTCACCCCAACCTAAAATCTTGGCCCACGCCCTGCTGGTATTGCCCCGGTTTTTGTTCCAGAATGGCAGCTGGAAAGTAGAACTCTTTTTTATCCTGTTATCAAAGAAAGGCAAAGGATGTGATACGGCACATCTTCTAACAACAAAATGTTTTTTTAATATTTAATATTTGTGCCATATTTCTGCAAGTATTTTGCATTTGGAGTAACAAAACCAGTGATGAACATTATGTTAACGTGTAGCATCAAACTAAGTGAGGGCATTGTGAAGTTCTAAGTACAGCAGCACAAACAGAAGTACACTACTGCCCCCTGTTGTTCAACTGCAGCAACAGTGAACTGTAATAGCTGGCAAAAGGTTCAACTGATAACACAATTTTTCATCCTTAAAAGTGAATCCCATAAACATCATTCAGCTCAGATGAGGTTGTGCTGACACTACAGTTTGTTGAGCACTGACCACTCAATCCTACGATGACGCCAGCTGCCTCTTGAGCTCCTCGACCTGCCGCTCCATGTTGTAGATATCTGCAGACATTTGCCTGAGGAAAGCAGATAGACTTTAGTAGAGAGTAATATGCACAATATTATTGCCCCTGAGCAATTTGCTTAGTGGCTTACAGTCAAATTACAACACAGTGGAAAGGTCTAAGATATGAAAATGGGTGGAAATTATGATTGATTATTCACTAGGTGACAGACTAACTGAGACATAGAAATGCAAGTTGTTGAGGGAAGTAGACAATTTTCCAGAACAAAAAATTTTGTTTTGTTATCTCATTAGCATGACTATAAATTTGAAATTCTTTTTTCATTTTGTAAGCATACTTGGAGGAAAAACAAATCATCTTCCATCACCCACAGCTTTGAGGGCTGTTTTTTTGGCATGCTTACTAAAAGCACAGTTAACAATGTCTGCTCATTCTGCTCTTTATCTTTAGACTAGTTAGCTTGTTGTTTTTATTTGATTAAACATTAACTAAAATTTCCATCCCGAAATAAGTATACACACTTAACATTAACAGAGCAGCCCTTTGTGGCTCCACAAATGTAGTTAATGTTACAACCGGAGATGTTGCGTCACTTATAATTACCTGTGGATGGCCTGTGCTTTGTTCAGCTGGCAGTGGAGACGCTTTACAATGGCTTCATAGCGTTTGTTTTGGATCTTAGGGAGTGGAAACACACATAAACAATTTACTGTCTGATGAGTTTACAATGGGGAAAAACGGACTCAAATTATGAACTTCAGCTGAACTGTATTAGTATGAAATTAATTTTCTATATATTAATTTGTTGCAATCACGTGAATTCAGGTTTATTTGTATGATCCTTTATCACAGTGACAGTCTCAAAGGGCTTCACTACTCCCAGTGTTTTATGAATTCAATACAGTTTACAGTATTTTATCTATACTTAGGTATGTCCTATTTGTTGCTGCTGTAATGGCCCCATTTCCCATCATCATTATAGTTCCATCTTATTGCATTATTGCTAATCTAATCTCATCAAATCAGCATTCAACCTTTTTTTTAAAGACCAAAATAAACTGAATATGAAAATGGGGTAAAACTGTGAGAATCCAATGTATCGCAGTCTAACTTAAGTATGAAATAAAGAACATTGGTGCTGGTAGATTATTATTTTGTTTCAGGATCAAAATAAAAAGGGAGCGACGAAAGCCTTTCCATGTGGCATACTTCTATGTCTTTCTTCATCTTAGTATGTGTCTCAAACTCCCTCAGCAGTCGCGCTCTCTTCTCAGCCACAGACTTCCTCAGGAGTGAAATCCTTCCCTTCAGATCATCAATCTCCCTCTGTCGGCAAAATGCACAATGATGCAATGATTAAGTACATTAAAAGACTCTGTAAAAGTGCAACAACTGGTGCGGGTTATCCCAGTGCCACGAAGGAAGGAAGGAAGGAGCAAAAAGTTTGAATATTAACCAAGAAACTCAAGTAACTTTAGATTTGACATTTGGAGACTATAGTAAAGGACTAAAAATAACCCTCAACTGAAGACACTATGTGTGTAGTTTTAAATTTCATTAAAAATATCTCCACCTTGGCCAGCTGCACAGAGTTTCCATTTGGGTTCTCCAGATCCTGCCTCAGCGCCTCTTTTCTGTGTGTCAGCATCCTGACCAGCGCTCTCTTCTCCTCAAGCTCCTTATAGGCCTCCATCTGGCTCTCTGCATGCAGAACCACCGCCCTATGACCCTCCATCTTGTTCCGGTAAGTGTTGTACCGTGCCAGCATGATGTGAGCGTTCTCCTCCTCCTCGCTGACAAAGAGCTGCAGCTCCGTGTTTTCTGCATGGAGGGACGCACAGCGAGCGTGCAACAGCTGAGTCTGACGCTGCAGGTATTCCATCTTGTCCTCCAGGATGAAGATCTGCCTCATCTTTGATCGCAGCTCCAGCTCTGCATCCTTAACTCTTTTTTCAACACCTGAAAGAATGGCCTGTAAAGGGAAAACACCAAGTTAATGACAAAACATCCAGATCAGTTTTCCCCCCTGAAATGCTAGAAAGGCCTTTGAAAAATATTCTCAAACAGTATGGAAACCATGACACTCAAACACCCCATTAACAGCAACACAAATATAATTCTTTAACCTCTATAACTTTGCCAGTTTGATCAATGGCTTTATCATGGTGCACAGCTGAGCTTTGCTCAAACACTGTTTATTTTGAAATTTAGTGGAGATCACAAAGTTTCCAGAGATGCAAAATATGTCCTGCTGAATTACAAAGAAATGTGCATAAAATGATGCACAAGACATCTAGATGCAACCATAAAACAATGGCATTTTGGGTTTGAATATTTATGCATTGTATGATGTATTGTAATTGCAATATGGGAAAAAATCTGTTGCTTTTTCAAACTTTGAGGCTACTTAAGGATAAGCTTATAGGAAAATTAGAGTTTACAGGTTTACAGGGGTTTAATACTACTATCACTAAAACTACGACAACTACTAATCAAGACCTCTGTATTACATCTTTAGCACAATGTTAGGGTATGCATACATATATTCAGAGTAATGCAGATAATCAGTCATACTAGCTTGGGCCTACAGTGAACTATTAGCCTGATGAACCTGGAGGTGGCTGAGCTCTTGCTGTTTCTCCTGGAGGGCCACAGTCTGGGCGTAGCCTTGCTGACTGACATCCTCCACCGCCTTTGTTAATGAAAACTCAGACCTCTCCTGTGTTTCTGTGGGGACATAAACACAGACTCATAAGGGCTGGCCAATAAATAAGTCAAACTGTCACTAATCAAACAAGCTAGCAGGGAAGAGATCGGCTCTAAACTAGCAATTTCGTTTCCCAACGTTCATTGGAGGTAACGTTAACAGTTAAAATCTTTCGGTGTTATAAACAGTTGGTATCTATCTTATATATAGCCTAATACTCATAATGATAAAATTATAAAACTGTCTCTGGATAAATATGACTTGTTTAAACTCTGTTTGAATCATTTAACTATATTTACATAAGGCTATTTTTTTTTATACCAAAAGTTGACTACAGCTAAGCTAGCAAACAAGAGAGCTAATAGAAGTGGAAACGTCTAACGTTAACTTATCGAACGTAGCTATTTTATTTCGTATAATTAGTGTGAATTCTTACTTAATGCTGTTGAAACACTCACTTTGACATTATTATTATTTATTTATTTACAAAATGTTATGTTAATATTAGTGTAATAGTATCTTACCATCGTCATTGGTCCCTAAGTTTGACATTTTACAGGTTATGACAAACTCAGTTATTGCAATTTGGCACCTGAACCTAGACAGACATGTCATGCAGATATTTTATTATGATGTAAACTGATACTCCTCATAGATAGATAGATAGATAGATAAATGTGCTGTATTTTTCTTTAATAATATAATGATAGGGAATGAAGAACAAAAAGTAACATG
>OMLF01013801.1:9417-20395 GCA_900302615.1 Holocentrus rufus | reverse complement strand
CAGACAGCTACAATCTTTGAATCATTACTGCTCATTTAGAATCAAATCTGCTTCATAAGACACAGTGAATTGAAATGCACGGTGCTGAAAAGGTTTTGTTTCTTTTTGCAGGGGACAGTTTAGTCCTCTACAGTGCTGCAATATTCAATATTACATGTCCCCTGCCTCTGTGTTCATCCCTTGTAAAGAGCTAGTTCACATCAAAGATTAATGAACATCTCAGCTTGTCATAAGACTCTGACACTCCATCGCCACACAAACGCCCGGCGCTCCACTTCTCATCACCTGAGTATTTTTAAATCCTTTATTGACCTAAAGGCGGCTGTAGCAAACTCTTCTTCTCTCCTCCGGGGCACCGAATGTGCCAAAAAAAGAAAGCAGGGGATTTATCACATCTGGCAGCGGACTAAAAATTGACAGATGAAGAGAAAACAAACTTATGAATATTCACAAATACTGTATTTCAAAGACGCCTCATCAAAGGCGGCAGACAGCTCCTCAAAATATAAAGTCTTCTGTGGCGTGACATACCAATGTATGGCAGCTTAAGATACACATACACACACTCACACACACACACACAGCCTGAAATACACGCATTGAGGCCCCTCTGGATTTTTCTTGCCTGCAGAGGCCCACAATAATAACACAAGCAGAATATAGGCGAAAAAAATAACATTATTGAGCTATACTAACCAATGTAAACAGATGAACGTGGGAAATTAATGTTTCCCCACAATAATCCTTAAATTGCAGCGCCTTTAGGACCTGAACCCCATCGGTCCAGATCAGTCCTGCAGAAACCTGGCCCCGGACTGTCCCATAAACTATACATGTGATATATGACTGGCTCTGTTTAATGCAATCTAGCACAGATCAATTAGTCAAGTCAAGCCTGGCCGGCATAATTAAGCCAAGCACAAACACACTTTGTTTCCTCAGCTGTCTCTGTACAATCCCTCAATATTTTCCACTTGTTCAATCCAAACAGGATTATCCAGTCCAAACTGTGAACATGACGGTGTGGAAGCAGCTTCACAGAGGTCAGGGCCAGCTCTGACTCTGCTCCAACTGTGCTCTGCTTTTTTTTTTTTTCACCACCAGAGTTCCTCTACTTTTTGAGCAGCAGCCACAATATGAAAGGGAGAGCGCTGTTATTTGAACCTGTCTGGTAAACCTGCCTCCTTTGCTGTAGTCAAGACTGCAGCTGACACTGATCCGTTCTCACATCTCCACCCGCCAGAGTTTTGTGTGCGCTGGAATCATATCAGCGGCGTGTCAAACTGTCAGGGCTGCATTCCGCTTGACGCTCGCACCGCCACCTTCTCGCAGTATCGCCGCAACCCTCCTGTCAGCGGCGGCCTCTGAAAAATCAGACGGAGGAGATGTTGCTGGTGGAAGGAGGCCTCGCCGGCCCCCCTCGCGCCACGACGGTGATCTGAGTGACGGTGATGCTCCTCTTGTCCGGGGTGAGGTGGCTCTGGGTGTGACACCTCCACAGCCAGCGCCGCAGCTCTGTTTGGACCTGCTGACACAGCCGTGCACACACACACACACACACATGCACACAGAGAGAAGACAATTGCATCAAATTATAGTGAGGATACAATTTTTTTTTCTATTTTAATGTGTTTGGGAATAATGTAAAAATATTTCTAAGATTAGCTAAAATATCTATATTAAATTCACGTTTATCAACAAGCTTATATTATTGTATAAATTATATCAACACTGGATTTTATACATACCTTTTTACATAAAACATACATATGTAGGTGTGCATATTAAAATACTGAAAACAATGACTGATTCCTGCTTATTGAAAAATGATTCAACCTTTTCTGGTTATATTTTTTCTTCTTCAGTTACAGATATCATGATGTATCATAGCTGATTATCTTAAAATATTGCAGAATCGCCTGTATCATGATACCATCATTATCACGAGTAAAATATCGCTACAGTATCATGTTGAGTCACCCAGTGATTCCCAGATTGCACTTTTAGTTATATGAGCGTTACTTGGAGGAGATTCAGCATCTGCCAGCTGTTCCCTCCAAAGCACCTGCCACATCCGACTGCACACCCTCTGCATCAGCCAATCATCTGCAGCCCGCCCATTCTGCCACACCTGATACCTGTTTGCTTATGATCTCTCTTAGTATATGTACCAGTCAGTTTGCCTCTGTTGTCTGTTTGTAGTTTGTGCTTGTTGCTTGCTTCACATCCCTCCTGTCTGTCTGTTTGTTTTACCTTACCTTGATGTGCATCTTGTCTGTTTTCTTGTTTTTGGATTTTGCCTGCTGATTATGTACCTCTGCCCGGCTGGTTTTGATCATTGGAACAGACTGTATTTTGTTCTGCCTATTTATCCCAGTAAATCCACCATTTTTTTCTTATTCCTGCCTCTGTCGTGTAGTTCTGCACTTGAGTCGTCTCTGACCCGTGACAGGTTGACTTCATGCTCCATTCAGTTACAATTCAGAACTTGAGATTCCCAACTTCAAAGATGGAAAAATCATATGAAACGGCACGTCAAGTCAGAATTCCTAGTTGGGAACAAGATTTCTTAACAGTTCAATCTCACAGCAACACTGCCCACACTGTCAATGGTAAAAAATAATGTGATCTTTTTAATAGTATGAGCTTTTAAAAATGATTTTGTTTCATATCAGTGTGTATCAATGATGTTTTAAGATCAATCACCAATGCTGTAGTTGATTAAACCTATGAAATATTAAGATGGTTGTATTCAACGCTCAGTTTGTTTTCAATGTTTGATGTTAATATTGGCAAACTTGTTGGGATTAGGAAGCATGCATGTCTTTTCCCGACTTGTAGCACAAATATGTGCTGACCTCAAACATCCGACCATAATCAAATGCAGCTCAGTTTTTTGTGGTTGATGATGCATTCAGGGTACAGGCTACACAAGCAGCAAAACAGTGGTGTAACTGATTTGCCACATTTTTATATAATTGACAATCAGTCTTGTCGGATAATAGTAAATTGTAATAAAATACAACAAACTACTCTTCGTTCTCCCTACTCTGATTCCAAAGCATGAAAAAAGTTGATGCCAGCTGAACTTGTAACATTCTGCTAGATTTCATGCATTTGATGTTTTTATCTCCATGGATCAGGCTTCCATGTAAAATGGATGATTTCTTGTTTGTTTGCCCATAATCTGAGCTCACAATAAGTGATGTTATAAAGAATACCGATGAAAAAGGCAAGGTGGCAAATGTCTGTATAACTTTTGTACAACAAAAACTCACATCTGCTGCCCACGTAACACTTACCTCTCCGTTCATGAAGCAGTAAAGCAGAGCCACCACAAAACCCTGCAACACAGGACACTTTGTTGTTGTGACAGTTTGGAAATCTTTATGGTATCCACTCTTGTAGAAACCAAATTCATTATTCACAAAAAAAAAGTAAAAAGAATATTAACTTCCTTAATTTACTACTTGTTTCACATTAATTCAAGGCAAGACGTATTTGAGAAGCTTGTAAATGAAAAACCAGAGATGAGATGAATATAGGGGAATTGGACTTGGGATCATCCATCTTGGCGGACTTCAAATGATTTATCTGAAGATCAAGTTTGTGAATCTGGTCCCATTTTACTGACTTGATGGTGTGTTGTACCTGAAAGGAGCCCAGTCCCAGCTCAATGTAGAGTCTGGCTGCCACTCCGGTGTTCTCAGGCAGGAAAGCAAACACAGTGTAGTGCATCCCAAACAGAGGGATGAGGAACAGGGTGGATTTAGCCAGCCTCCTGAGGGGGGAGGGGGGAGACACAGAGAGGAAGAACGAGGAGGAAATCAAGGAATGAAAGGGAAAGGAGACGGGAGGAAAAAGGAAAGGATTCAAAGTTTGGATGAAATAGATAACAGAAGAAAGAGACACAAGCAAGACAATAGAAACCATGTTGGCCTCCCGCAAATCATGAAGGAACCATTTGGGCCAATCAGCATCGAGATGCATCATGCAGAATCGGACCAGTGGCGTAGCAGTTATGACTTTGAAATTTTGACCTTTAATCATAGCATCCCCATCAGGCCAATCAGTGTAATTTGTGAGGACTGCTGGATTTGTGTCGTACGCTTCGTGTCAATCAGACTCATGGTGGCGGGGTTAGGGCCTTTCAGAATTTGAAATTTTGACCTTTAACTGTAGCGAACCCTCAGGCTACTCAGTGTAATGCTTTAAAACGCCGGGGCGCAGTGCCAAAATGCATCATCCCTCCAGTTTCATATTAATAGCACTAATGATGTCAGCGATATGATGATCGGGGTTTAAAATGTTGACCTTTAAGAATGGCACACCTATGGAAAAGACAAGGTGGGAAAAAAAATGGCAGCGAGTTTCTGTCCACTCACATTAGACCAATCTGTACCAACCTGATCCATTTGTAAGCATACCTGAAAGTGTGTAATCTGGTTTGTGTCAACTGGATGTACAAAATATGAGTTTTTGTTGCTGGAGCTGTAACTCTGTACCTGTACCTAATTTGACTTGAATTATTGCACCCCCATCAGGCTACTTAGTATAATTTTTAAAACCAGGAACACAGTGCCAAGATGCATCGTGAAATTGGACGAGTGGTGTCTGAGATATGTAAATGCTGACCTTTAATTATAGTTCCGCCATTATGCCAAGAAGTGCAATTATTTAACACCGAAAGCGTCAATATGCATCAACCCTCAAAAGTTCAAGAGAAATCAGACCAGTGTTTTAGGAAATGAGCCCTACAATATCACGTTTGACTAGACAGATATAAAACACAACTTGATTGATAGTTAAACTGACAAAGTCCCATCAGATGCCGCCATCACTGACACGCAACAAGATCCTCTAACTCTCATTTCTTCCAACCCACTGCTCCAGTGATCTAACATACATGGATCTCCTTCACAAAACATTAGATCACAACTGCAACTGATCACAGGCTACGACTAATTACCATTTCTTTCTAACTGGGCGTTAGCACTCCCTGCTATGAGTTGGTTCTGTAGATTAGCTTGCAACAAATCACAATCAAATTTCTCCGCTGTTCAGATGCACTGTTAGAATCCACAGTGCAGGTTTTGAGAATAGGTGAACAAAAAAGTCTGCAAAACATGTGATCAAAACTTTTTTTACCATACCATTTCTAATATCAAACAACAATGTCTAAAAAGTATCTCAGCATCCAAAATAGTACCACAAAAAACTCAGAAAAGTCCTCATTTTCAAAACATTACATCAAATCGTGCGTTTATAGCTATTTAGTCATGATACAAAAGACAGAAAATAAATTTAACAAAATAACTCAGGTGTTCTAGTTCACAGATGTTTACTACGCCCCATATCTTACTTGTCATTTGCATCATCCACATCACAACTATGTAATAGGATATAACTATATTGGGAATCAGCAGGACTTTTGTGCTGCTATTATGAAAACGTCATACTCATAATCTTGTTTGGTGATGAATTTATCAGATTCAGAACTTTTATCTCACTCTCGCTCTCAGTCATGTCACTTTGACTACACTTAGTGTCACCCAGGTGAAGAAGAACACCAAAACAGAGGATGTCATTTTAGAGTATTTGAAATACCTGAGGAAATCGCATAATCTGAAATAACATTACAGTGTCAAGTGAGATACGACTGAAGGATCTGTTTCTAAAATAAAATACATTTAAGCGCATTTTCAAAGGTGTAATAGGATTATGTTTCTCTTTTGTCACACCTGGGATTTCAAACAAGTCCTGCTTTTGTGTGTGGCGTCACATGATCCGTCTGAATCTGATTGCAGTTTGTGAGAGCGAGATGAAGCGTTTGAACGTGGGAAACAGTCACTGAATTGCCGAAACAATCCTGTCACGCTGCAATGGAGGAAACGTCTATTTTTGGTATCCAGCCCTATTTTTGTGCTCGCTCTCATTCTCAAATTAATGCAGGAATTTAGCTGCTTGTTGTACCAAAAAAAAAAAAAAAGCATACAGGTAAAATAGGGTTTCTGTAGTCCCATATGTGCATTTTCCCCCTCTTAAATTACAGGAAATAGCTTTGTTTTATCTTGGGATTTGGTCGATGCACTTTCAGTTAGATGTTCATCAGTAGTTCTGTGTTAAACCGGCTGAAAGAGTTCAGGATTCTGCTCAGGGCTTGAGTCAGTTAACTTTTAATTCAGTCTTATTGGAGCCAGAGAGACCCAAAGGACCCAGTGTCACCCTCCCTGTCTTCAAACCTTCTGACCTTATTCTACTTCCCTTTGGAGTCAGTGAAGTAAGACATTATTACTAAACCCTGCTTAGAAACTGTAATTTATTTACTAATGATGGATTATTCATTCTCAGTCACCCTCAATTCTTAATACATATGTATACATATTAAAACGCTCTTAATTTTTCAGTATTTGAATACTGGAAAAGTATCTGCTACCTGAATTGAGTGGACTGAAAGGAAGTGCTTAATTCCATTATTTTGAAATGAAGTCGTGACTTGAGTGCTTCATCGTTTTTGGAAAAGGAAAGGTCAGTCTCCTAAATAATCACTTACATGAAATGCCCAGTGTCGTTGTTCCCACTCATGGCTGGAGACTTGAGTTTCTGGACCAGAATCCGGATCACATTGATGAAAATAACAATGTTGACCTGGTAGGGGCAAATGTGCACACACACACACACACATAGATAACATGCAAGGCACCAATATTTTAAATGCCATCTGTGTCGTTTATCGCACTTTACCCTGCATTAGCAAAGAAGACATTTTGATATGTGTTGAAGTGGAAGACGTTTATGAATAAAACGAGTAAGATAATGAGGCGAGGCAGAGTTATTCTCCCTCGGGGCTCCACTCACCAGCAGTGAGGCTGTTATGGGTCCTTTAATGATCCACCAAATACCAACATTGTCTGTGTCATCCCAGCAGCTGCAATAAAAGTCAGATGGAATTTAACTCAAAGTTAAAATTGGATGACAGGGAAGTCGTAGCTGCAGACACTGGATGGAGGTCTGAAGCATTACTAATCTGTCTTATTGTACTGGAGCAGTGAGATGAGGAACTGTAGGCTGTTATATGACATGTTGTGGCTCTCACCCTCTGTTGTCATAGAAGTATCTCGTCAAAACCCACAGTATGAGAACCGTGGACGGGAGCCCTACAATGTAAGAGTATTAGTTATTATTTATGCTCTCCTTAGCAGCAGGTATTATTCATTCAGAATCACTTGACTTGTCACGTCAAATGAATGTAAAGCACAAGTTTTCGTGGTGACGTGAAACACTGGTGACATGCCCAAGCACCAAGAAGATCCACTTAGACGTAAGAACAGGGGACAAGTAATGGATTGTGCAAGTTATTCTACACAAAATCGTACTAGCACTTTGTGCGTTTGCAGTAGCTTGCAGCTGTATGTGAGACTCCTGCAGTGCAATGCAACAACACACTGTACCATGAGACAGCAGTGTATTGAGTAGGATGGATATGCATGGAATAAGCCTCTGTGTGAAGGCATCAGCCGTTTCATATGATTTATAGCCTCTCACTTACAATTCATTTTAAACCCTCGGTGACAAATACTGTATACTGTATACTGTTTTTTTCTCAGTCAAATCACAGACAACATGCATTTTATAAAAATAAAGAGTTCATTTGCAAAAACACATCAATGCCATTTCTAAAATTAACTCTTTAAATATTGTGACACATAGAAAGCATTTTTCTTTATTCAAAAAAGTAACACTTAGTAATTTTCTTTTTTTTAACACTTAGTAAATTTGAAAAACAAAAATTTAAACATTGCAGTAATATTTTGGACTATTTTAAGAATTTTAATTTTAAATAAACCTAAATGTTAAAATGAAAGCTATAGCGATAAAGAAAACAGATTAGAGGTAATAGAAAGAGAGATAATAGAGATAGTAGAGATAAAGATAAAGAGATAATAGCATTAGATTTGTGATAAAAAATCAAGTAGCTTTGGGAGGACCTAAAATTACTTTGAAGTAATACTAATACAAATCCCCCTGATAGTCAGTTGAGAATTACAGTTCTCTATCTGAAACGACCCCTCATGTCAGCCAACTCACCCCAGCCAATCAGGATGTACCACCAGAAGTATTTCCTCTGAGAGACAAAGGTGAGGGCCAGCAGGGTCTGCAGGTACATGCCCTCCACCAGCAGCCAGAAGTAATTGGCCAGGATGCTGAACTGGAAGAAAGCTACAGCCGACTTACACGCTGCCTGGATAGGACACAACAAAGCAAGTCTTCAATAAAAGTCCGGATTCAGACCATTTGGATGGGGACTGAGTGGCTGGAAGGTCCTCAGATGACTCGTTATTACAGTGTTTCTCAAAAGGTTTGACACATGTCTCCAAACTGAGGTTCATGCTCTCAAAACAGTTCACCTACATGTCTAAACTCTGGTCTCATAGTACAGAGTCTAATATTTTTATGGCTTTCATGCAAATTACAAACCTATATATACCTTAAATCTTCTGGTCTGTCAGACATAAACGGACTAATGAAGAAAAAGTCATTAGTTGCCAGTTATTTTTTTTTTTTAAAGCAATTTGTCATTTATAATATTTTTCAGTGCTCTTTGCTCTTTACAGTATCACACATGTAAAAATGTCAGAGAAACATGATAAACATGTTTTTCAAATGTCAGATATGACATCACCATAACTCACAAAATCCCCTGCAGGAGAAAATGTGAAATATTACACACTCTAGTGTTTCCAAAAGTGCAAGTAGAAGCATTTTACTTATATTTCTTCAATAAATTATGTATAAGATTCCATAAAATCATATTATGGAGAAAGATACTACTCATAAACATGTGCAAACATAATAAACAGTTCAATAAAAGAATGTCTGTACACATCCAACATAATAAACATGTTTCATCATCAGTATTTGTATGTGAATGTATCTGAATATATTCTCAGTAGATGATGTGCAGTTTTGATGTCAACTTTTTTTTTAATATAAGACTGTGATTTGAAAGTGAAGATGCACTTCACTTTGCAGTGGAGTTGGGCTGTTTGGCTAAATGGAATCATGTTTGAATGGCTGTGTTAATGGCTTTGAGAGGATGAAGCTCAGTGTGAAGAAATGTGTCAAATCAAATGAGAAAAACTGACGGGCAGGGGAGATGATACCGCTGTGGTTTTCATTCTGTTTTTTTTATTTTCCTCAGCCCATGCATCAAAGGCATAGTCAATATACTTTACTGAGCCTAGTCCTCCTTTATGCATGCATGCGTCATCATGATACTTTCTAAACTACGTTGGCATTCATATCAAAATCTGCAATGCACGTGTTGCAAAAATATGTATTTGCTGTCAAGGGAATAGCAGGAACTTGGGTTGTTTTTTCCTCGTAATTGTACAAAGGGATAAGGCCTATTCTTTCTGTTTTCATCCCCTTCTTACTGTAATGAGGATTGAACAGTATCAATTAGTTGTAAATAGTTTTATGACAATCTCTAGTCCTTTTATAGTGGTTTTGTTATATTTTCTGCTCTTCTGATACTCACACATTAACCCATTATTTTAAGTTTTCCTTATATTACAAAATCCTGAAATGAAATCTGAAATTAAATGCTTGGTTGTGAGTATATAAACCAACAGAGAGGTTTGTTTTTTTCATATAAACATCACATTTCATCACAGTCCATTAGAGCCCTTTTCAAAAATGCACACAGCATGCTAGAGTCTTCGAAAACATTGTATTTGTCAGGTCTAAGCTTTAAATTCCTTTTCCATATAGGCTGAACAAGAGCTGCATAAAGACCGAATTGGAATAGATGAATATGAATTTTTGTTTGTGTGATCCGCAGGAGTCAACAATATTTTTAGACTTGGATCAAAGCTGAACAAAAATGTTAAAGGCGACAATCTACAACCATGACTTCCATGCCCCAGACACATTAATTTTCCTTAAAGTACCAAAGCAATAAAGGAATTTTCCTGCACGCTGTGAACAATTAGGAGTATAAGAATCAGTGTATTTTCAGCATAATAAAATGGTTTAATGAGTTATCCCCCCCACTCAGCTGTAACCTCATTGGCAAGCCTGGGGACAATCATCTCAAAACTCATGAAATTAAACCCAAACATCTCAAGTACCCAATAAACTTCCCTACTAAGACTATATGGATTGTGAATCAAGGACATCGCTCAATAAGTGAACAATGTTTTTAATGATGTTTTTGCTAACAGTATTGTTTCATCTTGTTTTCTACCCATAGCTCAGCAGACTAAGACAGGTTGTGTCGTTTAGTCACAACCTTTGCCGCACGTCACCAAGCAGACATGCGATGAAAATATTACAAGTGCTCACCGTGGACATGGAGCAGTGGTCCAGGGTCTCATCAGCAAACAGCACCGTGTCTTTGATGAGCACGGCGCTGGCCCTCAGGACGAAAGAGGAGAACAGGTTGATGTGGATGTAGTTCCTGGTGCAGTGGAACTTTCTGACGAGAGCAGACAGGAGGGGAAAAGGGGATGAATGTGCAGACACATGCACACATACACAAACATGACCAATTTCTTCATAATCAGCCTCCTATCGTCTCATCCAAGAAAATAAAAAAATGATATTGAGGTTACCACATAACTGATTGACTTCCCTCTCACACAGCTGATGAATTAATACCAGAACAGCTTCTAAGGCTTCTATTAAGTCTCCTGAACACTTTGTAAGGCTTCATAGATCAGTATTAAAAAATACATAAGTGGAAGATATGGTATACCTATAAACACTTACATTAATTTCCATGTGCAAGATACAGTATGAGCTAAGTAAGACAAGCATTGCAGTGGCTTTATAGAGGATGCAGTCCAGAATAGTTCTTAAATTTTGTTCATAAATGCTCTGGAAATACATGGTTTGAGTTCTGATTTAATGAGATTTTCCCTTTTATTGCCCTCTCTGTGTGGATCTGTAGGGTCTGTGACAACACACCCTGTTC
>OMLF01013800.1:0-12136 GCA_900302615.1 Holocentrus rufus | reverse complement strand
GGGCCTATTTTTTTTAAATTTTTTTTTTTTTTTTTTTAACTTTTTGTTTAACCTTTATTTAACCAGGCAAGTCATTAAGAACAAATTAAGTGGTAATGACAAAAAATGAAGCTTTTCTGGTTGTATGTAATACTTTGATTAACAGAGTACATAATAAATTAGATGTCAGCCCACACAATGGCTAAGGTTTCTCTTATTATTTCAATTTTCAGTTATGATAAAATGATATTTAATGCAGAACTTTTCTATAATTGGCAATATATAATTTCTCCTTGCTTTCAGAGAGTACACCGTGATCCAACAGCACACTTAACAAAATGACACTCGGGTGAAATAGATAATATGAAAAAAAACAAAACAACAACACAATAAGAGGATACAAAGGTCTTCTTTTGCATTATCTCTCACACTTTAGTAATATTGATTGTTTTCACTTGGACGGGCTGTGCATGAGCTGTTTTGTATTAAGCTGCAGGTATTTATAGGAGGACATCTTATTATCTGAGAAGAGAAGATATAGTGAGTGTATATATGTTTTAAGTGTAAAGATCAGAGGTGTATGTTGTGATTTGGTATAATCAAAGCTAATGCAGTAATGGAAAATGTATCTTGTAGTACCACACGACCCTAGCCAACTAAGTAGTTGCCCCAGAAGTACTGGAAAAAGACATGAAAGGAAATGGCTCATGACTGAACAGCTTAATAAGTATTAAAAAAGTATTAGTATTTCCCATAATTTAAGCATGCATTCCTTATTAGACGGAGGCAGTAAAAATAGGTTGAATGAATGTACAACAGCAATTCTCTTGATGGGTTTAGACCTGCCTAAAATGTCTCATGGCCACGAGCCAGGGGAGCCAGGGAAGTTGGGATGCTCATTTGCATTTCCAAACTCATGAGGTTCAAATGAATGCATGTGTAATGAAACACTTGGTAATTCATGTCTTTTGTTTACAGCAATAACTACTCATGCATGTGAATACTGGGTCAAACCAAATGTGTGTATGTGCATGTGTGTGTGTGCAGTGTGTGTATACATTTCACACTGTGTGCCAGCAGGCCAGATTTGGTGGAAAATCAGCTGTATTGCTCACAGCACAAAAGAATATTGCTTTATGGCACAAAACAGGAAAAGGCTGTTATTCTTCCAGCACAAGTAGACCGCTGCCACGAACAGCAGCACTGGCATGAGAAAGAGGCTACCACTTATCTTGATCATGGTCTCATTTGTGCATGGTAACTATATCAAGGAAACAATTATGCTGGCATTGTTATAATGCTATTTAAAAATGCTTTAGAAAGAACTTTTTAAAATTTGTGCATGTGCCTTCAGTACCTTCTTTGCTTGCTCGGTGCAGGCGACTGTGGAGGACCTGAAGAGAAAAGTCTCGGGACACCGAGCTCAGGCCTTCCTCCTGCAGGATGGACAAGGCCTCCAACGGCAACTCCAGCAGCCTCCTGTCTGCCAGCAACACCACACTCTCCCTTGGCTCCAGTGGAGAACTGACTACATACACATAAAAAAATCACAAACACATGCGCACACACACACATTAAATGAAACTGCATGCCTCAAGTTAGTATAACCCTTTCTTTCCCCTTTAGTTCATTCAGATATTTGCTGTACAGCGCCAAGGTCCACAATATCTGGTACAATGTGACTGCTCCAGAAACATCGATTTTCTAAAATAATTTACATGTTTGCTACTGTTTAGTGTCATTACTGTAACTCCAGTGGCTTGTTAAGATATTTTGTTATCGTTTTATATCTGTAAACCAACTTGTATCAAATAAAATCACACTGGCCAGAGGGGTTAGAGCGGCAGCTTGCCTGAGTGGGCACCTGCTGATATCCTGTCACTGAGCAGGTAGGAACAAAATACACACAACAACCAGTGTGCTGATCCATACGGTACACTGTATAGATAACCACAAGGCCTCAAGGGGGAAGCTGACTATCAGGCAGATGGAGCGAGCACACACCTGAAAGACCTTTGTCTGAGCCTCCTTTCTCCTCCTTTTCCCTGGTTTTGGTTATCTCTGGGACTGATATTGATGAAGCCTGGTGCCTGAGAGAGGGAGATAAGGACAGGGGAAGATTGGTAGGGCTACAGTGGGAACACATTGACAAACACATAAGGTGTAGGACATGATCCAGGCATGATGAATGGGTATGAGACAACATGTAGCACTTGCTTTGTGTAAGCATGTAAGCTGCATGCATTTGGGCTGAAAGGTACAGTGAAGCAGCATTTTGAGAGCCTCTTGCTCTTGCTAGATATGCATACACATACACACAACACATACACTTAAACTATAGATGAATCAAACCATGCACTCAATCACCATGCAAAAACTCTTTTGACAAGGAACAGTAGAAGCTCCAAAAATTTCACTTCAAAATATCAAAGTTTACTGGGTCCTGCCCATGGCTAAGAAAATTAAATGAAATTCTCTAAGCCTTTGTAGTTGACAAAATGGGAAATCTGATGACCTACATAACTCACCTCAAGCAAGAGTCAAACTGTGTGAGAATTGGATGCAGATAGTCTTCCATATCTTGCACAATTTTTCTGAAGTGAGATGTTGCTTTTTCATCTGCGATGGTTTTCTGTGCAGGGGAAAGTGAAAGAAAGCACAAGGGGTTGCAATCGAAGTAAGACAGTAGCTGCTGTAACATGCCACTGATTACTTTCATACACAAACACAGCACACGCACAGTCGCGGTTGCTGAATAATGTTTGGTTATTAAAGACAGGCTTCTCACATCTCCCCAGTGTGTGAGAGGAGACGTGAGCTGATGATAATTGCAGTGGAGTAAGCTTATTTATGAGGTGCACAGTGGATAATGTTAATGGAGAGAAAGAGGAGCAGAGGTCTCAACAAGACCTACAGGGGGGAAAATACGGTGCTCCTCATGGGGCTTGAGTCTGCCCTCATTGCCCTGCCAATAGGCTTCCTTGAGGAGGGCCTGTCTAGTCTCCTGGCCAAAGGCCCGTGTCTGCTCCCGAAGTGTCTGCAGAGCCCTCGGGCTGACTGAAACCTTGGCCACCCTGTAGCACATCAGCGTACCTGCAACAACAGAGTTCACACACACAAACAGACATGCATTCTCACTGACACATACAGGCCTTGTAATTGGTCCCCTTGAGTAACTCCACCCCCCTCTTCTGCTCCTCTCTCACCCTCCCTACGTCCCTGTCTCCGTCTCATCTTGTTTTCTCCTCCACGTCTTTTGTGTTTTATAAATTTGTACTCACTCTCCGGCAAAGATTCTACCCAATTCTTTTTTTCCCCATCTTTTCTTATTTCTTCTTCGTCTGTCTGGTCCCAGGGAAGGTCATTTGAGGGGGTAATATGCTAATGCCCAGGGGGTGTTGTTTGACTTATGAAAGCTGGTGCTCTCAAGTCAGGCCAGTAGCAAAGAGGTCAAAGGGAATCTCAAGGTAATTTTCTATGCACTTCATCTCTTTTTCTCTCTTCTTGTCTTCATTAAATCTGCCTCACAGAAAAGTGTTGCATGGGAATACTAATTTCATGTGGTTCCATTTGAATGCTGACGACAGTGCTATGCACTGCACTGTATGTCATATAAAGGTGATATTTCCCCGGAGCTATGGTACAAATTAGATCTAGTCTAAGCATAACCAACATACACTTAAAAATGCCTTGTTCTGAAATGGCCTGCATTTAACATACAGGTAGGAAGGCTGACTGCAGTTAATCATCATTACACTGATAATGTTGATCTAACAATGTAGAGTGCAATGTGCTTGACTCTACAATAGCTTAGTGCACAGGTGCAAGAAGTGCAGTCCACATTATACTTTAAATTCATGTCACAGTGTGCAGACATTTATTAGGGTTGGGTAAGGGTTAATATAAAAAAATGCACAGCAAGCCTTACCTGTAACTTGCACAGCTTTCCCTTTCTGAGTTTCTGTAGGCTTGGTCTTCTCATAAAAGGCTCCATAAAGTTCTGACCTGAAAAACAAACAGGACATACTTTTTTCACCTTTCACATGCACACATCATGCATTACATCTCAAGTGAATTGGAGGTAATCATTTCTATACGGAACTGCAGATAGTTTGAACAATCAGCCCTCTAGTGGCCTGCCAGCTACATTGCAAGCTCCTTCTGCTCCAGATATGGCTGCAGACCCACACCGTATGTGACAACTGACCTGCAATCATATACTCTAATATTATAAGACAGTGAGCGGCAAACAGTACCAATCCTCAGTGTGCTGAAGCAGTAGGATCTTCATGTTGGGTGGCAGCTCTCCAAGGATGTTTAGGTGGTTGGGACTGATGGTCAAGTGGCTGTAGGCCTGCAGAACAGAAGGTCAATACATACAATACAAGGTCATGAGTTTGACTGAATAATGTATAACAAAGTACCTTTCAAAGCGTTTTTTTTTTTAAACTGGGCTTTCATAAGCTTCTGTATAGAACCAAAAAAGGGAAAACATTTCCATTGCCAAACAACCTTTCATATGATTTGCTCGATAGGGGTATCTGTGCTTTCAGTATGAAGTTTCTTGTAGTGCTTGGTTGAATTACTGTGTTCATAAGGATGTGTCTATACACAGACATAAAAACAACACCATTATGACATAACGTCCTGCATGTCATGTACCACATGGTTTCTAAATGATGTATCATGTACAAAAAAAAACAAACAAAAAAAACCCAGCATAAATGGGTTTGCCCCACTTTTAACAATGCGATATTGGATTCCTTCATTTAGGGCAAAGGCCAAAACATGACCCATTAAATATCAGCATCAAGGGATTTTACTGAACTGGGCATGACAGCACCCATACATCATGAGTGTGGGAGTTTGGTGGGCATGTACCTTAGAGAGGCTGTTGAGAGAGTCCTCTACTCCCCTCAGCATGCTGCTGGGCCTCTCCACCTGAGAGAGGAGCAGCTTCCTGTGGAGGCTGAGCAGAGCCGAGAGCTGGGACACACTGGTGTCAGAACAGGCAGAACTCAGGACCTCTGCCATCATCGCAGCGCTACAGCAGCTCTGGGATGAAAATGGAACATGGACGAAGGATTTGTTTTAGGAAACAGTAATGTCAGGAATTAGATGACGACAACTTAGATACACAACATAGATACACAGGGCTGCATGCAATACGGTGATGACAGCCTCGGGCAGGGATTCTAGCACTTCTCTTGCTCAAGGACCTCCAAATAGACATACATTTGGTATGGACACCCACTTGATAAGCTCTGAGCCAAGGACCTATATGCAAAGATTGTATCTGGTTGAATATTAATCTGCTTTTTTTTTTTGATTGAATTGTATAGCTGTCTATACATGGAGACGTAATGGTGGTGAGAATGAAACTTATGACTAGAGTCGCTATTCTTACATATTCTCTATTCCAATGATGAACTATTCCTCAAGGACCACTGGGGATCCTTGGACTCCACTAAGAGAACCACTGGTCTAAAGGTCACATCAGAGGAAAAAGAAACTTGTTCTTTTTGCCACTTTGAATCCCCTGAGATCTACTAGACGGAATCTAGAAGGAAAAATGAACACTTTCTCCTCCCTCATACAAGGCAGCATCCGGGTACAAAAGTGTGAATGTGAGTTATTTCATTCAGCTAAATAAAGTATAAATACATGCACTGCACATTCTAACAATAAAGCACCTGAAACAGGGCCAGATATTGCCCCGATGCCACAGGGTCAAACTGGCCATGACACTCCAGCATGTTGAGGCAGGCACTGGCCAGGATGGAGGAGGGCAGCTTGTGCTGAAGACACAGGCTGATGGCCTGGGCCAGCGACTCACTGGCTTGGGCCAACAGCTGCTGGGCTCCACGCCTCCTCCGCTGCACAGAGAAGAGATGTTACAGATGTGTATGCACGCATGCAGGAAGGAAGGCACACACCCACACATACTTACACGCATGTGGCTATCAAAGTGAATACCAGCAAGTCTACATAAATCACTCATGTTACTGCTCTTGTATTCTGAACTGTTGTATGTGCACAGTTCATCTTTGAGGTTAACTTTAAATATGAGAACTATGGAGAGTGAAAGTCACCTCTGGGACATTTAAGATGTGAAGTGAGCCACAGTATAAAGATGGTAGATTAGAGGTGAGTTATGAGTGATGGGGTCACTTGTCAGGGGTTGCATACCTGCAGCTCAGCACTTTTGACAGAACGCACATTGGTCTTTGATTTGCTCGATTCTCTGCCAGTATCTCTCCCCAAATCCTCTTTGTCCAAGGGAACGACTCTGGGGTCACAGCAGGCCTCCTGCTGTGCGAGCTTCAGGTCAAGATCACAGAATAATGGCCACAATTAGTTTACAATCCCCATAACATCACAGACGATGAAGACCTGAGCTCATTTCTTTTAAATAAAATAAGTGGACATCAACGTCATAATCCCTATAAACTCGTCACCCTAAATTGAACTTTTTCCAGGTTATTTGCCCATTGGTGTGTGTCTACAGGTCCACATCTTAGACTCTTTGTATACTTCACGGTTCTCACCATAGCCCTGATTCCTTGACCTTTCTATGACTTTTCATAATTCAACATGACTGCTTCTGCTTCTGAAAAGGTATAAAATGTAAAGTACATGCTGATATATATTCCTGTAATGAGAGCCATTCATAAAAATTCATGATAAATAAAGTTAGATTTGATAATTCATGATTCCACAGAGATTTTATAAAATACTATGGCCTTCCCTGCCTGGAATGCAGCTCTGAGAATGTCTTCATATTCCAGGTATTCCATCAACCCTGGTACATGTATCCAACGGGTACATCAGTATTATTTATGAGTGCATTTACTAGTGTGTGTGTGTGTGTGTGTTGCATGCCTGGTTGTGCCTGTCCCACAGTGTACAGGGATAAAGGGGGTCCTTCTGCACAGCCAGCAACCTCAAGCACTTTCCCATAAGGCACAGGCAGTGAGCTCTGGTCACGGTGTCTGAGGAGTGAAAGTTCACAGAAGCCAGCTGGCCCATGGCCACCTGCCCCAAGGTCCTGCCCACACACTCCCATTCCTGGAGCAGGACAAAAGGAAGGGAGGTCAAATGAGGAGAGAGATCATGGATGGACGGGCACCTCTTGCTTGTACCCCGTCACGGAAAAACAGACACAGGGGGATTTGGAGAAGCTGAAGGTAGAGGGGAGATTACAGTCGGTGGGTTACTTCAGGACAGGAGCTGAGTTGGGGCAGACCTGATGCTGCTTCGACTTCTGGTGTTCAAACCTCACTGTCCAGAACATGTTCACTGTTTTGGATTATTCTTGAAGTGTTTTGCATGGTGATACATTATGTTCATTAGGCCACCATCACTCAGGCAGATGGGAGGGGTGTGATGGGTTGGGTTTTGTCAGAGATTTGTGTAAGGGGAGATAACTTCTATCAATCAGACAGTTCCTACAAGTCACCAGTGAGGGTCAATAAAGGTTATAGATTACTGAATCGTTCAAGTAATCATTTAAATTGAACAGAATCCTAAAGTACAGCAGGTAATCAATTTCAAGAGGCCTGTCTTTATGCTATGTTTCTCACTGTAGTTTTCATCAGTCTCTTTAATCAGAGCCTACTCACACAAAGCCACATACACACACACAGCAATTCTGACTTTAAAAACACAACAAACTTTTCTAAATTCAAAACAGCATCGATTGATGTTCAGGTCTTGGCTGAAAAGAATCTCATTTCAGGAGAAAACCCCATCCCAGGTTGTGACAATATTGGCAGATTTTTTTTTCTTTCTTTTTCAAAAGGAAAAGTCATTGTATTGGATCAGTAGCAGCATTCTTGCCGGGGAAGGCAGCGGGGTGGCTCTGGAGATAACATGAAGTGAGTACTATAGCTACAAGTTTCATTATGGCCAGTATTGATCCCTCTGCTGTGACCATTTAAGAGAGGAGAGTCATTTCAAAGTGAGAGAGGGGGAGGGAGGGAGAGAGAGAGAGAGAGAGAGAGAGAGAGAGAGAGAGGGAGAGAGAGAGAGAGAGAATAAGGAGTCCTTCCATTATCAGCGATACATGATTACTACTCAAAAAGACTGGTATGAGGCCTGCTGAAAAACGGTGTATTGCATGCTCACAGCCCTGCAAGCTCATCTCTGCCTCATCATCAATACCATTAGGGGTGGAACGGTTCTGAAAATGAGGCCGAAACCGCGATACAAATGTCCGCCTCGTTCCATGTCATGGTCGCACACCCCCACCGGTAGCCGCCACCATGACCAACCCACTGCCACTGCTGCCAGCGCAGCCTGTTGAACTCTCATCAGGTTATTACTGCAACAAAACTCATTTCCCATTTCATAATTAATTTTTAACAGCTATAATACATGTAAATCACTAAATTATTATTCTACTTAAAGTTAGGGCAAGCTGTATGTTTTGAAAACATTACACATTACACTTATTTTAAAAACATCAAAAGACATGTATGTTAGATTAAAGCTCCTGTCACTGCCCAGACAAAAGGCACCAGTTCACAGAAGTGGAGTTGGTCCCTGGGCACCACACTGTGGCAACCCACTGCTCCTAGTAGTTAGGATGTGTCGAACTCAAAGAAAGAATTTACCCAGGATCAATAACATGTAAACTAACAGTTTAAGTTTAAGGCTAAATATAACTACAATTATTGTTTCCCTGTATGGTTTAGAAAATCTACCTGCACTGATGTGCACAGAAAGTGAGTCAAGGAAAACTCAAAGATGGACATCGTGAAAGGTGAAATAATCCAATTCAAAACAGCTGTCATTGAACCAGAGCTTGGTTTAAGATTAACCGCAGTCTGTTTTAGGATTAAAAGAAACCCATACAGCTTTACACTACAGTAACTGGAAAAATATACGGTATCAATCTGAATATATTTCAACAGCAGTTAATTACAGTAATTATAGTATCAAATATCAAATCAGTATAAATAATAGGTTGCCTGGGTTTAAACTGTTTAACCTGTTCTGTAGAGTTGGGATCGGGTGTGCGGCGTATGAACTCCTCCACTGCTATCTCAACAGAGCTTTTCCTGTCCCTGAACAGAGCATGGCTCTTCTCTGCAGCGCACAGCTGCTCCAGCATGACCAGGGAAAGCTCCACCAGGGCCAACCGCAGGCGCAGCAGCCTCCGCATGGCTGCCAGTGACAGCCTATGGTTCTGGCAAGGACAGGCAACACATCAGAATCATGGAATGACAACATACACACAGCCAAAAAACACACACAGAAGCACTTATCCTCACATGCATACTATAGGACAACACGTTGTCACACACCTAAGACATGCAGTACAAATTAACATACAATATGAGCACATGGCACATATAATGTGTAAGTATGTACATGGACCCAAATGTAAATAAACAGACTTGTGTCCACAGCAATTAATGTGCTTTCCAGATTAAATGTATTACCAACTTATGATTAGAAATACATTTGTTTTATTGTGAAAACAACGATGAATGGTATTCAGATATCAGATATCAATTTGGGTTACCTGTGTGTGATCTGATAACGTGACATCATAGCAGTTGAGAATTTTGGGTTCTGATGCAAAAATGATTGAAGACCACTAATCTAAACTAGATAAAAAAAAAATTAAAAAAAAACAGCTCCAGGATACTGAAAATTGTGACTTTTGTGGTTACAGAAGTATTATATCTTGCTGGGGCAGCAGCACCATCTGGTGAGAGCACACTGGTACAATTCATCCTCCTAAGGCTGAGTCACACATTCATACAAGATTTCATCAAAAACTCAATTCTACAAGGATTCACAGCAGGCGTGGGATTTGTTCAATCAATTGCTCTTTCATGATTCCATCAACACGTAAATCAATTCAATTTTTGGCAGTGAATCCCTTGGATAACCTCGTACAGCATGGCAGTTTGGATTCTGTGTGGAGAGAATATGGCTCTTGCACCCATCTGTTGTTGACAAGCTAATGGCATCTTTATCTGTTCATGTCAGAACAGTTTGAGATCTGGAACAGACCCAAATGTGTAAAGATATGTGCAGGTACACACTCATTGTCTCTCTCTCCCTCTCTCTCTCTCTCTCCCACACACACACACACAAACGCACACACACAGTAATTTAGCTGCGATATGACATGATGTCAGGAGCACCAGATTATGACACGGGCACAGCAGGGCTTTAACAAAATCATGCTGCAACCTAATTGTGATTTGTTCGCTCATTTTGGGTGCTGGCATTCTATACAACATTCAATAAGACTGTTTATTTGGTAGAAAATGTGCATTGAAACAAATGGCTAAATGAACACTGTTAATCACTTAGGCGCTGGCAGCCAGGTGCTGGCAACAACGGATTTCCGGGACCAGGCGGCAAATCAAGCCCCCCCCCGTCTCTCTGACAGTCAGCCACAAACAGGCCATTTTCACAAGCAAATCCCATTTGTCAACACTCTTAACATGCTCAGATACTTCTCTAAATAGGATAAAAGAATTTGCCATCTGTGTGTCCTTACTGGGCCAACACTGATAGCCAGAACTGTGTTGTGGAGCTGGAGTGTAATGGCCATGCAAATATATTTTCCACGGTTGTGAAAGAAAGATTCTGTTACAATGAGGAATGTCTGGTGCCTGTTTCCTCTTAATCACTTTCTTGTCTCTGTTTTTGTCATGTGATCTGTTGATCATCTAAAAAAGCTTGATTGAGTGGTAGTCATTGGTTGGAATGGGTGTAGATGATAAAATAGTTTCATTGAAATTCCTTGCAATTTCATGAAAGTCGTGATCACAGTGGGACGTACAGGATACATGTCAACTATACTTACCTCCTGCTGTGGGGGCAGCAGGCTCTGCACATTCAGCACCACATGTTCCTGCAGTGAGACTGCTAACTGCATTTGGGAGAAGGCAGCCAATAGGTAGCGCTGTTTCTCCTCTGTATTAATAGAATGGTTGGCCAAGACTCTGTGGAGGGATAAAGGTTGACAAAAAGAGAAAACAATGTATGATTGTTGAGTGAAATGGAAATTGAGCATGTCCTACTGTAAGTTCAAATGTGAGCATGGCAGGCTAAAACAAACCATATGCCAGTTGCGAACACTATTTGATTCAGGTCTCGAGTGAATCCACCAACCTCAGTCCCTGTGCACACTCCACACAGGCCTCCGCTGCCTGTTCTCTATAGCCCAGTTTAGCTAATCCACTGGCACTCTCTCTGAGTGCATCACAAGCAGCCATCAGCCTCTGTGCTGCCTGGGTGCAGAGAGTCCCTCCAGCTTCACCACCATCAAGAGCACGAACACATTCCACTGCACCACTGGAAGACAACATAACATAGAACATTATATCTAGATTACACAAAAATTCCACAGTCATGGGAGGATACGGGAGATTTTGAAGAAGCATCAATTTGCACTTGCATGATTACTGTATGTGCCATTTTTTTATTACTCAATCTAGGTAGCGCAGGTTTAAGATAAAAGCATGGAGTAAAGTAAGTCTTCAGCTCAATCTCAGTTGAGCCGAACTTCATTTACAACATAAAAAACTGTGCACGCTTTACCTCATTTCAAGTGATGTGATCAAGAATGTGAGCTCTGGGACTCGGTTTAGCTGCTGCTCCAGAGCCAGCTTCAGAGCCCCACAGCCCTCTTTTACAATCTGATTAATCTGTGAAAGAAAGTAATGATCAAGATGGGAAAAACAGTAATCGCTGCAGATAAATATAGACGGTCATCAGAAGGTGGCTATTTGAGACCTTGATATGTACATCCTGGTCTCCCTGGCCCACTGTGGCTCTGATCATGGTGAGGGCAAGCTGGTACCAGAACTCCTCATCCCCACCCAGGGCTTGGGCCTTGTCCAGCAGGGCCAGGGCCTGGGCATAGTTCTGCTCCTCACAAGCCAGAATGGCCAGACTGAGCAAAGTCCTGGCCACAGCTCTCTGATCTCCCAACTCCTGAACAGACAGGATTTCAAAACAGAAACACAATGCAGTGCAACATGAGCAGGACCAGGGCATTACCTGTTTCATAGATAGGATCAAATATAGATGAGGCAAAAAAAAGGATAGAAAAATCCCACAAAATCCATTCTACTGCTCACCTGAACATACAAAGGCACTACTCCATCATAAATATTGACAGATACAG